>JABFOV010000583.1:0-35490 GCA_022817685.1 Aradophagus sp. ZL-2020 | reverse complement strand
AACATACACCTAATGTTAAATTCCCCGTATTCCTCCAAATATCTTCGACCAGATCAAAATATTTTTCAACATCCAAGAAAGTTCACCCCCATAAAGTTACTCCGACAAACGTGTTTCAAGTAAAGACTCATATCTCAAAACAAGATACCAAAGATTAACTTTTGGAATACAAAATTCAAGACACCGAAATCAAAAACCGCCCCTTCACATCGAGCCACACACTTCTCTTGCGGCAAATTTTACATCCACTATTCTTCAAAAAATTCCAAGATAAATTTGGTACGAATTTTCTCTTCGAAGCAAAGAAAATAAAACTCTCATCTTCAGCGTTATTCAACTTTTCCTCCAAACCACTTTGCCATCGGTCTACAGTACCTGGCGTGTGCGTGGTCGCGTCCAAAGAGATGGGCGGCATGACGCCGGGCCTTCTGGCGTCGAGGTGATGGTGGTGCTGGTGATGGTGGGTCTGGTGCTGGTGCTGCAGCTGCTGCGTGTGACTGTCCGCGTCCTGGTACGAGGGGTAGTCCGCGTAAAGCGGCTCGCTCGCGGTGACGAACGAGTCGAGCATGTGGAGGACCATTTCGGAGGAGTGCTGGTTGCCGATGAAGCCGAGGTCCTGGCTGTTGCAGCCGTAGCCGACGAGCGCGGCGGCCGGCGGCGCCTGCCCCGAAGGCCGCGACCCCGACGTCTCGACGCCCGCGACGCCCGCCGTGACGTCGTCCCAAGCAGCTAAGCGTCGGTCCCTGTCGAAGCTGTCCGCGAGCGGGCTCGCAACCACCATGAGCATATGGCTGAAAGACCGGCCGGCGAGGCAACTACGGAACCAACGACCGAGTCACTCGCACGAGCGCGCCCAAACGCCAACGTGCCATCGGCACCACTCGCGCCAATCAAATCGATCACTTGCTTTTTCTATGATATTATTATTGTTTCTTTTTCAATTCGACTTTATCTTGATTCGAGTTGTCCGGTGGTTCGGTGACCACAAAGGTTGGAAAATGATCGCTGTTTGAAACGGACCAAACTTTTATTTCAGTTAGAATCTCTTTCCCTTGTTGCGATTTTATTTCAATTACGGTCTTTGTGACGATCACAATGACTGGAAATTGTCGGTGATAAAATCACTAATACCGCCGATTAAGTCGCTTGTAATCGACATCGTCGACTTATCGTTTCATTTGAAATCCGCTTTCATTGTCTTGTCTTCGGCACTTGTGATGGTCTTGTGATCACAACCGGTCGACGATTATCCTGGATAACTTCACTTGGAAAACAATCGCCACCTTTCACAAATAACAATCTTTCATCAAACTTGAAATATTTAGATCGTCGTTAAATCCAGTGTTTGTGATATTTCTATGATCACAATCAAATTTCGATTACTTCACAAACAGCCACTTCCATTCAAAATCGGACTCGTTTGAATTATCCAAATTGCCGTCAATTCCGATATCTGTGACGATCACAATGGCCGAAAACTATCTCTGCCGATTTCACTGAGAAAAACCAGTCACCTTGGCGATCGTGTCGTCGCTAATTATCCAAAGCGTCGCGAGCCGACGACGTTCCTGCGATCACAACGGGCCGAAGATTATCCTTGGCAAGTTCACTGGTCGAACGGTCACTCGGATCACAAAAAGGCCGGCTGCGAGGCGCACCACTTGACGCGAGCGCGCGTGTCACTGTGACGGTGCCGCGTAGCGTTTCCGCTCACGGCCTGGCGTTTCCCTTCCCCGCCGCCGTGGCTCCGGGCTTGCCCCCACCCGGGGCCGCGGCGGCGTCGCCGCCCCGCCAACTGGTGGGGCGCGCCGGCGGGGTGGGGGCCAGCTGGTTAAGGACCAACAAACGCCCCCTCGCCGGCGTCGCCTTCAACCACCTGCTGCCGCCGCCGACGCTGGCCGATATTCCTCGCGAAACGCGCGAAACGCAGGATGCGCCCGACAGGACGTTGCCTTTGTCGCGATGATCTACTTTTTTTTCTCCTCCTTTTTTTCTTCGGCTCCTGCGTGTCTTGCCGGGAACGTCGAAGCTTGTCATTTTATGACGAGAGGATCTTTACTTTTTGTCCCCTTAAATGCCTTTTTCAGCGGGCGCGCTATTTCAAAATGGAAATTCTAAGAGAAAGAATTAGTTGAAAAGTACTCAAATTTGTATGGATTGCACACTCACAAAAAGGATGCATTGAGTGAAGATACATTTTCTTGGTTCAAGACAAAATGTATGTTGATATTTTGCCAAGAATAAATTTTCTTAAGCCAAGAAAAGTTTCCTTGACTTCAGATCACTATACTATGTGATTAAGCCCAGAAAAAATGTCTTGACAGTATAAAATTAGGTTTTAATCGAAGAAAATGATAGCAAAATTTAGTGATTCTTGAACGATGGTAAAGATTGTTGTGAGTGTAAGAAAGTACTTTATACAAATCAAAATTACATCATTAAGATATTTGCAAAGTGTTTGAGCACACTTTTAAACAACGAAACGCTCTAATACGAAATTGGTAAATGTGCAAAAAATTTTGTTCTCACCGCAATATTTCAGTGTTTTAATCGCAAGACTTTACACGTTCGCAAAAAAAAAAACTATTGCAAACTTCCTGTGCATAATAGTTTGATCCGAGCGAAATTTGTCTTCATTGAAGAAAACACTTCCTCACGTGGGAGCCACGGCGCTGCAGAAAAAGGGGGGAAAAAACGGCGATACCAAGGTACTCATTGGTTTGTCCCGGAAATTGCAAGTGAGCGCGAGACAAGCGGCGGGAAGTCATTGACAAGTGCGCGCTGTTCCGGAATTTCGGCCGGGAGGTGGGAGGGCGTCGTGGAGCGCGACGCACCGCCGACGGCTTACGGTCTACTTGGCGCTCGCGCTCGCTTTTTGTTTCCTTTGTTAATCGAGTGACGTGATGTATGGTGGCGGAGTCATTATTCGCGGCAGATTCACGATAATTACGATTTTACGGCCGACGCGATCACGGCGTCGAAAAAGCCGGCCGCCGTTGGGTCTGTTTCGGTCGCCCGGGGCCGGAAGGCGCGGTTAATGCTTTATGGACGAATTTCACGCGTCTACTTTTCCGCCGAGTTCCACGCCGCTTTGGGTCATCGTTTGGGAAAGGTCAATTATCCAGAGCGTTCTTTCATATTCCATTGTTATAAGTAGAGTCTGATTACTGTAAGATGAAGAATTCCGTTGGCAACACACCGAGAGAGTAGTTTTGTTGAAACTACAAAAATTTCGTCGATTCGACAAAATTTTTGTTAATTTAATAAAATATTTTGTAAAATTAACAAAACTTTTTATTCTTCGTTTTTTTTTCACGTTTTTTTTATCTATAAAAAAACATGTTTTGTTCTATAAAAAAACACTTTTCACTTCAGCTAAGAAATATTGTAACAGTCGTCAGTTTTAAAACATATTATCAAAATGAAATATAAAATTAATTTGTAGAAAAGAGATTTACAAGGTCATGCTTTAAATAAAAGTCTAGGAATTCGTAACAATATAGTACGCAGGTATGGTACTCACTCGTATGGTATGTAGGTACTATGCAAACGTTATTTATTCCTTTGTCTTAAGAGCACGTGTATTTTTCATCGAAAATCAATCAAATACAATTTATGGAAATAAAGGGCGAAAAATTTCGTTTATTGAGACCTGAACATGAGTAAGCTTATTTTTGCAAAATCGTCGACCAAAAATACCATCATTAATCAATGAATAAATTGCATTAAAATTATTTTCGTTTCAATTCCACCGTTCTGATAATAATTTCCCGAATCCTCATATTTCCAACTTAAAATCATTAACAACTCTTACCTCAATTACAAGAACTCAAAACTGACTTTATGTATAAGTTGATATAAAAATGTGATATAAAAAATGATCAGGGTTCGATGGATTTCTTTAGGCGCGCGACATCGATACGAGCGCAGTGTTCGGGCGCGCTTCTGATCGGCCGATGGTTTTGAATGGACCTAGCCTATTTTTGAGAGCGGCTTTCCTCGGGCGGGAGGGGAACGGGGAACACCGGATGCCGAGAGGCGAGGCAGGGGTTCTGTACGGTGGCTCGCACGTGATACTAAGGGGACCGGAAGCGCTCGCCCTCTTCTTCTGTCTACCCCTCCCCCGGCCCCTCCGCTCCCCCCGGCCGCGTTCTCTCCTTTGCCTGGTGTCTTCGCTCTTTTCTCGACGCATCGACTGTGGATGCGACCGTGCCATCGATACGAATTATTCAATTATTTATTCGTTCGATGACCGACGTTTGTTTGCTTGTCTTTTTCTTTTGTCTTCCTCGAGTTCTTTGGCACATTACATATTATAAATAATATATAATAATGTATATATATTTTTTTATATTATGGATATTAATATATAAACTTTTGGTATATTATGTATACTATTACTATGTATTATATTTTTTTTTATTTATATGTAATAATTAAAATCTTAATAATTGATGTGAATGATAAGAATAGTTTAGGGTTTACAATTCAAATGTTCAAATTCGAAAATACGAATAAATTAAGATTTAAATTCAATAATTTTAATTGTAAATAAATTGTTTTTTCGGTTACAAAGAGTAGTTGAAATTTCGAATTGCAGGATAAAGAAAATACGCAGCCTATCGGCGACAGATTTATTTTGATAATAGTAGTTGGATCGTAAAAAGATGAAGAAAGACGGGAAGGAAGAAAGAAAAGTCGAGTGGATTGAATAGATAAAATAGGACGTAAATATTATGAGGAAGAAAAAGAAATAGGAGAGGCAGGAGGGGAAATAAAAGATAATTATTCACGTTTCTCAGATTTGTATTATTCAAATTGTTCGGAATGAAGCGACTCTGAATTATACATACAAATTAGTGTAATTTTAAGGGGATTAGAGGCGATTATAACTGATATTAAACTTGACCTTGGTTCTATCTTTAAAGTGGCATTGTGGCCTTCGTCAGCGTTATTTGTTCGGGTTGGAAAAGGGATTCTCAAAAATGAATTCAAAGGTCAGCAAACCGTCGAAAACTGACTTTGTTCGTAAGAAATCACTGAATCGCTGTAATTCTTACGTGTTTGTTTTGCAGGTGAAATGAAAATCAAACGATTAAAATTGGGTTTTCAATTGGTAATTGTACAAATAAATCGAGGCAAAAATGTTGGAAGGATTAAAGACAAAATCATTTATGAATTTTGAAAATTCATACACATTAAAAATTTGGAACACGTGAACATTTTATAAATACTATACGACGATTGCAAAAATTCATCGTCATTTTATATTAGATTAGATACTAGATTATTAGCGCCTTTTTCATGAACAATATACTTGGCGAACGTTCTCGATTAATGATCACTCGCTCGTGGAAAAACTCACTTGCGACAACGAGAGCGGGCCAAACGAAAGCGGGATAAAAAAGTCGGAGGGAAAAACGAATAAAACGTGCGATCGGTGGGGCACAAAAAGCCCGGCAATTAGCGAAAGGGCGATCCCGTTTCCACGTTCATTCGCAGGTACTACGACGTTCATTCATAAAAGCCTTCGGCTCGGCCCTGCGGCGCGCATGCGCGCGGCCAAGGCTCGCGTTACAACCGGAAATCGTGCGCTTTCGGAAACCTGCCCCCCCCCCCGCCCCCCTCTTGCGTACCCTCGGCGCGCAATCGCTTCATAATGCGCCGCGCTGCTCCTCCCTTAATACACCCTTAATGTACCCTCGAGTGCATTGTTGCTCACTTGGAGAATGCAAAGGAGATTTTTGCATGAAAAAAGGGCCCCGAGACGGGGACAGGTCGACGGAAAGTGAGAGAGATAAAGGGGCAGGGGGGCGGGCTGAAAGGACACGTTTTCGAGCCACAGATGCTCGCGGCACTCGAGATAAGTGCACCGGGCACATGGTCCCGAATTTTCGATGAAAAGTTGAAAACGGGCAAAAAAGGGGGCGCCGCTTTTGACAATGATGCCCGAAGAACAATGGCCCCCCACTCGTTTTCCTTTCTTCTTTCCCTCGTTACGGCTTCGCAGGAGAGTGTCCTTTTTTCCTTGATTATCTTTTTTTTTTTTTTTTCATCCTCTTTGTTTCGCGTCAAAGAACTCGAGTGTTGGAGCTTCGATGGAAAATAAATGTTGTGACGTTCGGTAAATAATTTGACGTGCTAGCGGATGAAATGAATGATGAGGACAGTGAGCGAAATTATCGTTGCTGTGGGGTGAATCCGGAAATGAAAAGGAAGATATTCAATGACATTTTATTGGGTTTTAAAAGTAGTTTATTGGGTTTGAAAATCAGAAAATTAGAAAATCGGAAGAACGTTTCCTTTTTCTTTGATATTATCATCGAAATGACTTTAATTACACCGCGAAAGGGTGCTTTAAGGTGAGAAACGTATAAATGTTATGGACGCGAGTTTGTTTTCAATCGTTTTTACACGTTGTAAAAGCCGGCTTACGAAATTTTACACAATCGGTATTCTCATCGTAATATTAAGAGAGAAAAGTTACAATTATATGAATGTGTAAAAAATAACACCACGGTGTAATTATCATCGCGAAATCAACATAGCACGTCATAAAATTCCAGTATCAAGATCGTGGAAAAGAGATTATTAAGAAAGCGAACGTTCAAGAGCGAATGACGAAACTGCGATTCTAAACTTGTATTATTGTTGTTGCGGTAATTAGATTTGTGAATCATTTTGTCATTCACGTTGCAACAGGTTATTGTTGCGGTAATGAAAACATGCTCGTAAATTCATTTATCAAGTTTATAGTTAAAATAGTTAAAAAATAATAGTTCAAAGTTAACAGTTCAAAGTTAACAGATACAAATTAATAATTAAAAGTTAATAGTTAAAAATTGATAATTCAAAGTTAATAGTTAAAAGTTAATAGTTAAAAATTAATAATTAATAGTCAATAGTTATAATATAATAATTAAAAGTTAATAGGTAAGAGTTAGCAGTTAAAAATTATTCATCGAATTAATCATTAAAAGGTAATAGTTTAAAGTTAAAAGTTAAAATTGAAAGTTAATAGTAAAAAGCTGACGATTAAAAGTCACGTTGAGGAAAAAATGTTTATCGAGTTTATCTTCAAAAAGAGTGATTATATTTTCGTTTTCTACGGCGGCGAACTTCTTGGTCCCGTCATTGGGCGGTCATAAAAATGCTCGTCCCGTAATCGTCGTCGTAGCGGTGGACACATATACTTGAGCGGCCGTAAATAAGTAACGCGCCGGCTCGTTTAATAAACACATCGCGCGAAACCGATATCTGACTGGGCTTTTCCATAAAGGAGCGCTGGCGTCAAGAGACGGGCCTTTTTTGGCGGGACGCCGGGACCGCGGGGCGCACCGGCCTGCGTGCGAGTTATCGTCCGTGTGCGTACACGTGTCCCATTGTTCGCCAGTGTGCGCCGCGCGCTACGTGCGTCGTCGCCCTACGTGACGCTCACGAAACGAATTCAACAAGTGCCATTAATTAAGATAATGACGGCGTTCGAGGCGCATACATCATCGCGTCGCCCGATAGGTCATTGTAACTTTTGATTCACCATTGCCGATCGTGATTTTACGATTGCGATGTATCGATCGATCGATCGATCGACCGATTGAATTCGAGTGAGTCGGAGTATACCGCGATCCGTTGAGCAAATTTAATAGTGGAGTTGAATGAATTGAGAGAAGAGGATTGTTGAAATTACGGTTCCTTAGACAGTAAATTTAATTTGAATTGTTAAATTTGCAGTGTTAAATAATAAATTTAATTTGGATTGTTGATATTACTGTTTTAAATGGTACATTTAAATTGAATTGTTGACATTGCAATCTTGAATAGTGAATTTGAATTGAATTGTCAAACTTACAATTTCCGATTGTAAATTCAATTTGGATTGTTGACATTACAATCTGAAATAGTAGATGTTAATTGAATTGTTAAATTTGCAATGTTGGATAATAAATGTAATTTGGATTGTTGATATTACTATTTTAAATAGTACATTTAAATTGAAGTGTTAAACTTACAATTTCAGATTGTAAATTCAACTTGAATTGTTGACATTACAATCTGAAATGGTAAATGTAAATTGAATTGTTACATTTACAATCTCAGATGGTAAATTTAACCCGGGTTGTTGATCTTATAATCGGAAATGGTCAATTCAAGTTGAAGTGTTGACTTTACAGTCTTATATAGCAAATTTATTCAGAATCGTTGACACTGCAATTTGAGACAGTCAATTTTAATTGAAATAGGTAAATCGGTGTTTAGGATCCGAATATCCCATTATTTCCACTTCTGTTGTACGTCATTCGAGTATCAGAAAAAGAAAAATAAAAGCCGATATTAAATGCAGCTCACCTTGCATCGCGGCCGTAATACTACAATCATTAAACTGAAACGATGAATTCAAAGTTGTACAGTTGAAAAGAGATATCTTGTAGCTAGCAAACTGTCGCGTAAAATTTACTAATCGTAAAAGCTAAACGGGTCAATTACGATTGCGAAACTAACGTTGTTGAAAGTATTAAGTGCATCATTAAATATCATTGGATAATTTGCAATTTCATTCTATTTCTTTAACTTTCAAATTATTTCCATCGTGGACTATATGAATGTTCAAATTGCGATCCGAATGATTGATAAGAACCATTTGCAATAATAAACTCAAATAATTTGCCAATTTAATAATTACGTCGATGACAAATATTTTTAAATCTTTACAATCTTTAAAATTTTACACCAAGAAAAAATTGTACTTGCAACGATACGTTTGGTTAACTATTTTAATAGAAATTGTTCTCAACGTCACACCAAGAAAACGATATCGTACAGTATGGATTGTACAATTCCCAGTATGCTGATTGGTCGAAATAAAGCAATCTCATTGGCTGAAAGTAGTTACGATATGATATCGTAAACAGTTTACTATATGAAATTGTCCACGTTACAATATATCTTGTAGTGATTACAATATGTTATTTTCTCAGTGCAGATATGATCATTATAAGATTTAAATACCTTCGATTATAATTTCAAATAATAAACAAAAATTTTTTTTGGTCTTCGTATTAACATTTTCATATTGCACTCAATTTTCCCGCGCAATATTGTGGCTTCAACCGTACGTACTGTTTCTCCCCGCGATAGCATCGGTTGTCGAGTCTGGAGGTTGGACTCAACGAAATGTGAGTGAAAACGTAAGAGGAATATCTATATATAACACACGCACACGCGCGAGCGGTTAACGACGAATCATCATCCATTGTCCGCATCCAAGCATGGAGGACCGGCTTTCCCTCGTTCACCCACGGTCACTGCTGCCATGACGTAAGACACGCTTCTGGGTAATTGTTACTCGCTCTATGCTCCGTACACTTCTTCTTTATAACATTGCGCGGGTATTCGCGCTCGGGGATGTAATCCCAGACATTACTGTTCGCTGATAAGAAATCGCATCGTAAATCGACAGACGAAACGTCTATATTTCTCGAATTCTACACGACTCGGGAAAAGTGGATCGAGTAAATAAGAAAAAAAATATGAATTTTGAGTTGTAAAAAGTGCGTGTCTTATAGCCTTTGAACTTGGGTCTGTTAGACCCATGTGATTATTAAAATGTAAGGTTTTAATTAAAATGAATATTTGCTCACTATAATTTGAATAAATTATCAATTAGAATAAACTCGAAGAAGTATAACGAAAAGTGTAAAAAAATAAAAAATAGAAGGTATATTTCACCGAAATTACAAATTACTGACAACATTCTTGATAATTGTATTGCAAAATTAATTTTGTCCCCTTTATCTTTCTTCTAAATGTACTTTATATTTTTTTTTCTTTTCCAAAAAACTGCAATTTTAACTCCCGTGATTCTACGATCTAAAATGATACCTACCTTCGTTCTTCGCATCGGTCTGTCCACTTTTTGCGATCCATTTTTCAGCGGAGCGATTTCGCGAATATTGAAACGCCGCCGAGTTTATTACACATACGTGGCGCGGCACACAAACGAGCGCATAATAGACTCATTATTTCAGCTTGCCAGCGCGCTGTTACGTTATACGACGCGGCTCTTCGAGGTCCCTGGTTTGACTCTCGCTTATCCTCGCTTTCGACCTCTCGCCGATGGAACCGATACCGCGCATCGATTACTCCCCCGCGAGATTGTGATCCCCATTCTTTCGTTACACTTTAATTATCGCGTTTGCGAAATTCGCCCGGGGTGTTTGCATTCGTATTCAGGCGCGTTTCGTCGCTCGACTGTGACGCGCTCTTCGAATCTTTTCAGACAATATGGATTGAGAAACGTCGAGCTGTTGAAAAAAAGCAGTCCAGCATAATCATTGAAAGATAATCACGATATGACATCGTAAACAGTTTATTGTCAAAATTGTCAGTACACTGACAGAAAAATGTTTGGCTCTACCAACTATATTAAATAGTTGTTGGAAATTGTTAAATAAACTACACATTTTGCTTAGAGCAGCTAAATTCTAGTTGAATTAACAATCTGCTAATTAAAAGAATAATTTACATAGTTGGCTCAACTATGGAATATGGTTGGCCGTATTCAACTATGAATATAGTTGAGCCAACTATATGCTGGTTGTGCACACTATCATTTTTCTCAGTGTAACGTGATTCCTGAAAATGTACTTCAAGCTAGTACGAAAATCCAAATATTCTTTACAAAACACGAATGTTCTCATCGCCCGAGTTTCTACTGCGAAACGAATCACCGTACGAAATGGTGGTTGAAAAATGGTGACTGAAAACTGGAAACCTTTTTTTCTTCTTCTCCGTCTTCTTCGAACGATATTAGTATTCAATTAGTATCGTTCCGCGGCGAAAGCACACGAGCGCATGACGATTGGTCGTCAAAAACGAGCGCCGTGGGCGGTCAAAATAATGATACGTGGCTGAAAAGAAGACGAAAAAAAGAGCGCGCGTCGAACACGCGCGGAATGCTAAGAGTCGTCGGCGAACGGAGCCGCGGGAGCGAGGTGTCGGGAAAATGCTTATCGCGGGGACGAAATTTCATAATCGGTCGAGCGACTTGCGCGAGAGCGCGCGTTATTAAACAATCGCGTTAATTGAAATTTCGCGGCAGACAAAAGTTCGAAAACGAGGAGCCGCCGGCGAGGGATTGCGCCGAGAGCGGCGCGTACGCAACGGGACGGACCGAAGGGAGATGGTATCTGGCCTGACGTAACAATGAGAAACTTCGCAAGTCGCAACGCTTTCGTTCGCGTTGCGATACGAGGGAACCGCCGAGCGCCTCCCAGCTCGGCCCCGGAATAGCCCACCTGTTGGCGAAAAACGCCTTTCTAATGCTCGCCGTACGACTGTTTACTTTTATCCCCGCCGCAAAAGTGCCGGTGAATTTGGAGTACCAAAAATCAGGGTCTTGATTGAAGACGTTTTTACCGACTGAGACATTAAAGGACATGTTAGTTGTGAAGGACTGGGACATTTGGCACTTTTGAAAATATCCTGTTGCTTCAAACTTTTTCTATTCGATTGAAGAGGATTTCGATTTTAATATTCTGTCAAAAGGAATCTTTTTTATTTGAGAAGATCTTTTTCTTCTGAAAGAAGTTAGAGAGTTGATTAAGATATTATTATTTTGAAAGAAAATTTATTACTTTTTCTTTTCAAATTAATACTTTCGGTTCAAAAGGATTTATTTTGATTGAAAAGGATTGCAGAGAAATAGATAGTCCTTCTCTAATGAAAAATGTATTTCTTTCAGTGCGGTGTTTCTAAGGTCTCACAATGAGACAATTGTGTACGTGTTGTAAAAATGAAGTTTGAACTACGAACCAATGACATTGTTCTAGATTTCTGAAATGGAACAGTTTCATTGGTAAGAGTTTCATCGACAAAAATTTCATCGACACTAGTACAAATTAACGTGATTTTAAATCGAAAAAAATAAATTATCGAAATTCAATTTATGATTTTTTAATTTACAACCCAAAATTCTGAATTTCCTTTCAAGTGTCATCGACCTCTCAACGTTTTCTGTACCAATTTTCGAACGTCGGTGAAATCGTAAATCACCCACCAAATTCGGGCCATATATAAACGCGGATCAAAAGTGCGTGACGAATTTCCTCCCGTCTTTCCATTATCTTTTCGAATCTCCGATATCGCCTTTCGCAGGCGAGTTTTTACGTCGGAAAAGGTAACCCTTGCCGGGACGAAGTATAATTTCCGTGACCGAGGATCGATTAAAGGCAGGTAATCGGTGGAGAATTTATGCGACCGATTAGCTCGGGGCATCAATTAATCGCGGCGGAGGATTTTAAAGAACTCGCTGGGTGGTGCCTCCTCGGCCGATTCGGCCCTTTCATTAGTATTTTATTTGGTCAATTAGAAGTAAAGCGAGCTTTCGAAACCCATCTCAACGGTCTAATTATTACGTTTGCGTATATCGCAAGACCACGTGCTTTCTTTTCGGATTTCTAACGCCAATGTCAGAGTGCTGAGCTGGAGTTCCTTTGGTCGCAACGATTCCTCAGATAAAAACTTATTAAATGAGGAATAACTATGAATGTGAAGTCTTCCACGTGGAAATATCCACACGATATAAAATTTGGAAAAAATTAAATAAAATATGTAAAGTACAAGTATGTATTTAAAATCTGCTTGAACTATATGTATATACTTTAAATTTATTGTTAAAATATACATCAAATTTGTTCATGTGGATATTTCCACATGGAAAACTTCAATTCTCACGAATAACTGAGGTATTTTTGGAATAATTGCCTTCAGCTGATTTGGAGGAGTTTTCTTAAAGCAAATTCGTAGAATCAGTACGTGGCAATTTAAATAATCATTTAAATAAAAAATACCTAAGAGTTTGAAAAAGATTCATTTCGAAGTAATTTTATCAACTTCAATTTAAATTTCAGATATTACACAGAAAATACTACTCACCTTAAAATATTTATTCAATTTTGTTTCAAACGTGATCAGATGCTCTAAATTAATTTCGAAAATGAATCGGTCTATTCTCTTTTTTGATGCTCGTGATTGAATTGAAAATTGAATATCAATTAATCTTTCAGCAGCTTGTCGCGTTTTTCCGCACTGCAAAAAGAAACCACTTGAAATAAGGTTGAAAAACTACTTAAAATAAAAAATAAGTGATTTTAAACTACTTATTTTTGTTCTAAGTAGTTTCTCAACCTTATTTCAAGTAGTTTCTTTTTGCAGTGCGCCGCTTAAAATGTACAAGAAATTCCGTACGTACATAATATACGGTTTCGAAGTTCGATAAATTTTAATGAAAAAATGTTCTGCTTTCGTTGTAAAATCTTTTCATTTCAACAGAAATATATCAATATTGACGTTTATTAACTATTTTACCTAACTTTTATTATTTTGTCCAGTTTTTTCGTCGGTTTTTTTTCAATTTATAAACACAAATTGTACAATAATTTTTCTAACATCGAACTCGTATATTATATACTTACAAAACCTCTTGTTCATCATTTAAAAACCATGCATTACGACTCACCGTCGTTGTGATACTGTCTCGGTGGCAAAGGCACGGCATTGGCAGAATGAGTGGGGGCCACTGAGCCCGGTTGCGGGATCGTCTGGGCCGGATTCGACGGGATCGACGAATTGGACGTGGTCGAGCTCGCCGGCGTCGCGGGACTCTTGTGGTCCGGCGTGTTCACGGCGTTGTTCGCGTTCTGGTAGCCCAAATAATCTCCGAGATCTGGCACGCAAACACTTTCGTACAAATTCGCCGGCATGTTTTCCAGCGACGCCTTCTCCAAATCCACATCTGCAACATTCGAGAAACGATTGATAGAGAAACATGTATTCAATGATAAAGTTATAAAACAAGTAAACAAACAAATTTTTATACGTGATACTCTTTTTTTGTAATTGTATTTGATTTGCTTTTCAATTAATTTAATTAAAATTAAAACTCAAACTAATTAATGCGCAGGAAGTTTGCAACGTTATTTATTTATTTGCAGCGAATTCCAAATTCAATAAATGTTCAATAAAAAATCATATACTTCTAAACAAAGAAAGTAAACGAAACAATGAATTATGTCATTTTATTTATTATATTAGATATATTATTTTTATTATATTAGATATAAATTCAAGTTCTGATTTTGATCGTCGATGGACGAAATGACATTTTAGTGAAAACTCGTTGCAATTAAACGTTGCAAACTTCTCGCACATACTAATTAAATCAATATTTAATTAAACTATTGAATGACTTGGAATACGAAATACGCAAAACCATTCGTCGATCAAACATTTTCAATATTTCCTTATCGATACAATTGTTTAATTATTATTATTGTGAAACAAATGATGAATGAAAAAGGGTGATCGTAAAAGCGAGACCGAAAAGGACGGACTAATCGGAGACGCTCGGCCGAAATAAATTCCCGGTACCGCGCGCGTTTTGCCGGGAATATTAATCACCGCGGGCAACTTTTCCGTCCGAAAATTCGTGTCACGTCGCGGCCCGGCCCGGCCGGGCCATGTTCGGACAATGTGCTTTTCCTTTTGACCACGGCGCTCGGTGTTTCGAACATCTTTCGCCTCTCGAAAAACACAAGCGACGCGTGTAACACAAGAGCGGAGAGCCGCTCGGCCGGAAGTCCTTGCGTAAAACCAACAGGAAACAGAAAAGGGGAGGGGTGGCACGGGCGGGTGGCGGGAGAGGGGGCGGGCTGGCTCGCTCGCGTCAATGGAACTCGCAGTTCCTTAGTCAATCTTATTACACATTGTTCTCATTAAAAAAGAGAGAAAAAAATGAGGAATCTTATTCATTTGTTTAACGCCGTTAACGCAGGTTGATTCATTTTTCGACTTATTCACGGCGGCGTTTGCGAAACCGGCGGAGTTCTTTTGAAATAATTTGAACAAGTAGGTGACTCGGCCGTTAAAAAATTGTGCAAATGAAAATTTCGTTTGTTTCTTCAGTGGAAACTTCGACATTTCTTTTTACGTTGTGTTTTTCTTTTTGTGATTTCATTCCATGATATAAATTGCATTTAATGCGTGTAGGAGTAAATGATACTTTGTACATTTTGCACGAAAATCAGCAAAAAATATGTGGATTCGAAATCACATACTTTTATGTAGATGAAATTTCCAACGTTTACTAGTAAACGAAAATTATTTTAATATAATTTAACAACATATTTTGTGATTAGAACTAAAAATGTTGTGTTTTGAAAGTTGAATATGTTCATCCTTTTTCTAGTAAAATTATTTAATAACATGTACCATCGCTTGTAGACCTAGCAAATTTTATCAGATTTAATTTTCGTTTACTAATAAACGTTGGACATTTCAGAAGCATATACTTTTTATATAATAACTTTTTATTTATTATATCTATTTTTCGTAAACGTGATGGAAATTCGTTAGATTGATAAATAATTCGATGATCAAAATTGATATTAATGTAATAATATCTAATGATAATCCTGTGATTAATAATAGAAATGTTTTGTTAAAAACGATTGCAAAATGTATTGCACGAAACTGCATTCAATGTTTCAGCATAGAGATTCGCATCAACAATGTAATTTTCAATGTCGCAACAATTAATTAAATAAACTTGAGTAAAATGTGAAAGAATTGTAAAAAAAAATTTTTTTTTTTTTTCGTTGAATTACACGAAATCTGTAATTGTGTGTAAGATCGTCTTGCTTCACAACAGTTTTCTAGATTCAAAGCAAATCGTTTTGCATTCACGATTTTTGCGAAAAATTCATTAAACATTCAACGACAATAGTTTCACTTTTATTTTCTAGGCCGTTTTCTTTTTATATTACAATTTAGATGATAAAAAGGAAAAAAGGAAAACGTGTTTGCAAACAAGCATCATTTTTCCGTTTTACTTTTTATACAAATCTACTTTAACAATTACGTACCTAATTTTACGTATATTTTATTTCCATATTATTTGAAATACCTATTAAACCTGAAATTCTCCTATTTTTAATATTATATTTGAATCATTTTAAAAATCTCTCTTTAAATGTTGCTACTTTTTAAAACAGTTTTCAAACTTGAATAATACTACCTAATAATACTATCAATTTACACATTTATATAAATGAAAACAAAAAATAAAATAGAATGCAAAAAACACATAATGCACGTTTTCTTACTAGATACCACAACTACTTTTCTCATAATCAATTTCCAAAAAATTCAACCACCATGCACGAGTCTTCGACAGTCAGTGGCGTTGCTCAACCCTCGCTTTTGCAAATAGTCACGCCATCGGAAAACGAGAGAGACGATAGAGGGGGACCGGGGGGGGGGTGACAAAAAAGTAAAAAGTGCATTGAACCGTTCGACTCGCAAAAGTGACATTCGTTAATTTCGCGGCGTGTCGTGCAACGCCAGGAGGATGCGGCTTTTTAGTTTCTACTTTTTCAACGGCGCAAGAATTTCCTAATATCCGTTCTCGTTCGACGAATCAAAGCGATTACCCACGCCGCGCGTCGTTGCTGCTCCCGGCGAACGCATAAATCCGGCTGTTCTACAACAATGAATATGTAAAAAAATAAAGGAGCGAAAAAAACGCGCGCCACCCGTGGCGACGAGGGGTGGGAGAGGGGGGCTATGACAATGACTTTTCACGCCTGCTTTTCTTTATCGCCGGTTCTGCGCGCGCGATAACGAATTGCACGCGAGCCCGAAAGGATTCGTACCAGTAACTCCGTAATGCGAAATGCTAATTGATGGTAATGCAATTGAGCAATTTTTACGACAACGTTGCGACACGGCTCGGCTCAAATGCCAGATAAACCGGCTGTTTTTGTTACGAAAGCGAAAATTAAAGCAAACAAACGAAAGGCGAAGGAAAATAAATGGGAAACAACGGGCGCCGGCGCCGCAAGAAGGGGAAGAAAAAAATAAACAATCGAAGGATCGGTGATGTGAAAACAATGGAGGAAAAAGGAGTCGTAAACGTTGTTACGCTTCTTGCGAACGAGTCGCTGCCAGAAATGGTGGTTTTTTTTTCGCCGACGGTTTTCGAACGAGAGATAGAATTTTTTTATGATGAAAAATTGTGTGGTTCAAGTGATTGATAAAATGTTGAGTCAGCGAGAAGAAAAAATCGTTTAAAGAGAAGATTATTTGATTGAGTTAAAAAAAAAACAAAGAATTTGGTTATAAATTTTATTATAAACCAACAAGACCATTTAAAAATAAAAAAAATTAGTATTAAAAATCTGGTAATTGGCAATGTTTTTTTTTGTATAAAATTCAAAATAAATAAAATTTCGTTCATTGCAAATCAATGAAAATCATTCTACATTTACTATCTTCATTTATTTATCGTTTTTTATTAAAAACTGATTAAAATTCAAATTGACTGTAAATAATCGTTCCAATTTCTTACACAGTGTTTGAAAAACAAAAGATTAAATTAGAAAATTGTAAAAAAACTTAAAAAAAAAAACATGAAACGGGTAAAAAATGAACAACTTTTCAGGGATTGTCGCAGGCATTAAAAGGACCACTGAGTATGACGTAAATGTGTCACAACGTGGGTAACGTGAGTCGAGAAAAAAAATGGTCCGATTTTTCGTGAACGAGGATGTAATGTGACGTCGGTATCGCGTTACACGACAAAAAGCGGCACACTGGGACGGGCAAATATCGTCCAATAACGTCCTGTGACAAAGGGACGTCACGACCGGAAGCCCGCGGAGGCCCCGTCGGACACGGACGCGGGGTCCCCGATGGGGCCCCCGGGGGGGCGGGGGTCCCGCGCATCCGGACACCGGCCACGGTTTTCTTCTCCCGCGCTCAATGAAGCCCCGCCGTTCGATTCACCGCACGCCCACCGATCCACCGTTTTTCCACGAAACACGAT
Organism: Aradophagus sp. ZL-2020; assembly: GCA_022817685.1. NCBI lineage: Eukaryota > Metazoa > Arthropoda > Insecta > Hymenoptera > Scelionidae > Aradophagus > Aradophagus sp. ZL-2020. Next base: position 17,609 of record JABFOV010000583.1, on the reverse strand, counting down.
ATGTTTTCGCAATTCACCTATCGCGGCCAATCGTATCTCGTCTCATCTCGAGATTGTCGCTGCACAATAGCGAGCGATGGCACTGCGAAAAGACGGGTCTTAATTCAAGACGGTTGCTTGGATCGTTTTATTTGTGACTTTGATCGTAAGTGCTTTGAAGAAGGTATTTTGTTTTCGCGGAGTCCACTGTCAAAAATTTCTGTTCTTTTAATTTTGTACGAAACAATTCAAGATGAATTTTAAATGACAGAAGAAAATGAAGTTTTTTTCTCATTCATTGTAAAAAAGTGTTGCAACCGTGATTTTTTTTTAATGATTTTGATTTTGATTTGATTTTTTTAATTTGATTTTATAATTTCTAAGTTAAGATTTGTTGATAATAAACTGTTGAGGATTTTATATTATTGCAATATGCGCAGGAAGTTTGCAACGTTTATTTGCAACGAATTTCGAATTACATAAATTTTCAATCAAAGAAGACATATTTGTAAGAAAAAAGTAAATGAAAAAATTAATTGTTTCATTTTGTATCACGTTGATATAAATTTGAGCTCTGATTTTGATTGTCGATGGACGAAATGATATTTAATTAAAACTTCGTTGCAAATAAACGTTGCAAACTTCTTGCACATATTGCAATGTTGTTTTACACTTTGTGCAAATTCTTTGGAATGAATGAAGTGAATACCTTTTTGTAATATTTCTAGATGCTCCCACAGGATGTCGCCTGTAAAGGCTGGAGCACGTGCCAGGAAGGATTCCTTGCCCATGGCACAGATTTGCTTTCCAGTCATATGTTGCCACGGTTGCACCGCCACACCCTCTAACGAGAATTCCCTGATAGCCCAGTGCATCCAGTGGGCAACCGCTGCTTCCGACCATTGCCTCGGATCTGGAAAAGTCAACAATCGGGGCATGATAAACACGTTCTATTTTTTACTTTCCTATAATTTCAAATTAAATTCAATTTTACATATAAACGATCAATTGGTTTTATATATAAATAATCAAATGATAACTTGAAACAATTTTAATTCAAAACCCATTTTACAATTTATTAAAAACATTTGACTCTTAAAGTGCACATTGTTTTTATTGTAAACCTATCTAAATTATGTAAGTGGAACTTTGTTCCGATAAATTCCATTAAATTGTTTTTTTAAAAAAATACAAAACAATCCAAGTAAAGTAATACCATATTTTAAAACATGATGCCAGTTTAGGGTTACTTTTATTTTACAGTCCATCTAATTACTCGAATCAACATTTGTTTTTGTGACGCAAAATAAATGAAGGATGACTGTACCTTAATGCAAATAAAAATCCGATTTTCCATCAAACTCGCCGCTATGTTTGCGGGAAGAAAAAAGAAAGCCCGGCATGTCAATCGACGAGGAAAAGTGAACGGTTGAAATAACAGAAAATGACGAAAAATTGTGAAAAGATGGAAATAACGTAAGGCGCGATTGCACAATCCGTTTCGATGCGAGCCGGCGTCAGAATGTTTGCGCTTGCATAAATTGGAAAAACGGATTTCCAAGCGGCTTTTCCGATCGAGCCTCGACGGCCAGACGGCCGACGGAAACAGTACCGAGAATCATCGGAATGTCCCATTTGAGGTGCGCGCCCATATTTGCACGCGCGTCTTGCATTGTTTCGTGGTATCTCTTTGCGCAAAGGTACAGTCCGGCTTACGAAAACTCGGCGAAGTACAGTCACGAATAAAAGTCGGAGCACTGAGGTGGGAAACGCTGTTCGTGGTAATAAAGAAATTATTTTAAAAAAAGGGTTTAAATGGATGGATAAATAAATTTGAAAAAAAATTAATTGTTGGACATTCTGTTGATTATATATATATAATGTAATGCAAACCTTAAAAAATATATGTAATATTTGCGTGTAAATAAATAGTCGGATTGAAAGTATTAGATTGTAGGATAATTTGTTTTTAGACAACTTATTGTTATCTCAAACATTAAACTCAATTATTTATTATTATCTATTATTATCAACTATTGATTAATTAATCAAGAAAATTAATTTTACTTTAATCATTGGTCCATTTATAATTTTTTTTTCTAAGCAAAGACGATAATTTCACTGAAACATATTTCTTCTTAAATTGTTTACTGAAATTTTATTTTTTCAACAAAATCAACGTCATCACTGTATCAAGTTCGCGGATGAAAAAATGTAGAGACTTTACCTACGCTTATTTCCAATTCTGTATTTATTATTCCTTGTTCTATTTATTGATAATAATTATTATAGGACTGATTATTCATATATTTATAATTATCATTCATTACAATATCTCATCAACTTTTGAATTGAAAAAAACGAAAACCTGCCCGGCAACTCAAACGGTCACAAAAGCTCAATAAATTAAAACAATTAGCGACGCTCGTTGCAAAGAAATGCCGGTGATTCGAAAGGCCTGCAATAGTTGCCGGGTTCCCCCGTTCCTCTAATGCAAACAAGGAATCCAATAATGAAGTGTCCCCGACGACCCGGTGGAAAGGTGGGGCGAGACGAGCGGAAGGGGGGCACGACCGAGGGTTTGTTAACAGCGCTGACAAAGAATAAGTTAATCAAACATCGGCGCGATCTTCAAACATCGGCGGCGCTCTTTGATCGCCTCGGAAGAAACTGCACGTCTTTGCTCACCTTTCCTCTATTTACCGCCGACACTGACGGTCCACTCAAACGCGCGCTTACGTACGATGTCGTTCATTCACGATCTTGCGCGCGAAACGGGAAAAACGATCGCTTTTTGCAAACAGTTAACAAACAAAATGTCACGACGATAACATTAAATCGTCCAACTGAAAATTCGAATTTTTCCATATCGCATTTGCACGTTCAAACTTCGATTCCGTGTTGATGTCAAAATCAATTAATAAGAAGAAAAGTTGAATTTTAAATACGATTGTATTACTTTTTTTCTGAGAAAAGTATTGAATGATATGAATAATATACCGAAAAATCGATGTGCCTGAAGTTTGCCACGTGGCAAATTGCCACACGTTTTTAACTTGAAAAATTTTCTATGTTCGAAAATTGAAATCGGCTAAATCGACAAATACAACAATAAACATAGTGAAAAATATACATTAACACAAAAAATGGTCGATTTCAATTTTTAAACTTAAAACATTTTCCAAGTCCAATATGTGTGGCGATTCGCCACGTGGCAAACTTCAAGCTCATGAAAAATCGAATATCATAATTCAATAAACTTAATTTATAATTATTGGTAAATAGATTATTGATAGGTGTATTATATTGGTAGTAGTAGATTCGAAAATTTGAAAAAAGAAAAAAAACATTCGCACGGTAAAAGATTCCCATCGACCGAGGCCCCACTTGTTGGCAACATCTGACATAATGATCCAACAAAGATCCCTTCCTTCCTTGTTTCAATCGATGTTTGGGGCCATTACTGACGGTCCATTGGGCTCGCATTCGCACGGGGCAACCGGCCGGGCAGGTGAATCGCTCACGGAGATTTTCCGGGGACTTTGTCGGCGCGACTCGCCGAAACTTTCGGGGGATTCTACCTGTTGCACAGGTGGTTTACCTGTTGCACTTGGCCGAGCGTGCAGGTTGTTGTTTCACGCGCAATAACGTCTATCTTTTTGTTCTTTTTTTTTTTTCGGCGCCCCTTATGCACTGCCCCCTTTTTCAATGGCATTATACTTTTAAATAAATAGTGCCATTGAAAATTGTAATTCACCTACTGAATAGACGTATATATACGTGCCTATATACATACCGAAATAATTGAATTGCAACTGTGCAATTTTCGTGAAAATAAAAGGCATGCAAAATGGTACGAATAAAAAATGTTGATTGAGGTATAAATTTTTATTGTTCCGTTTGTTTGACATTTGAATACTTTTTTTAATTTGCAGTTGTTTGCAGTTTTTCTAATCGTTTTACTTTAATAAAATAATATAAATAAAACGGAATCAATGTTTTTGATTGCCTTGAACATCGACGACAATTTCGCGCAAAGATGTAAATTTTGTATTTTCAATTTTTGTAAATTGTGCAATGTCTGACGCACGGCTATTTCAACAAGCCAACGTTTATCAAACTCAATCTCAATTTCAGCAATTAATGACATAATTGAGTATCGTACAACGACATCATTTCACCAAACCGTACACGTACACGCCACTAATTCAAAAACAAACATTGCCCGTCCGAAAAATAGAAAGCTGAATATAAAGAACGATGTATTAAAGATAGCGTCGGCAAACAGATCGCTCGTTTGATCGTTAATAGCGTTTGCCGTGTTAAAAATGAATCGGCTTAACGATGTTTTCGGGTTTAATCTTGGGCCGCGCACACATTTGAATTTATTTTTTTGCGTTATTTATAATCCTTCGTGGCGTGGCTCGTCGAGAAAGGAGTCGTTTCCTCGTTATTATACGTGTATATATGGTGAAATGAAATTATTGTACCGTAAAAATATAAACAATATTTGATGTGTTGAAAGTTGCTGTAAACACCACACGATTGTATATAGAAAATTTTCGAACCAAAGAAAGAAAATAAGCAATCTGCGTGCGAAGTTATTTTGAAAAATGTTGAAGAATTTAACATCATTTAAATAGTTGTAATTTAAAATAAATCAGGAATGTAAAAAAATTGTACAATATTTTTGGTTTGAATATCGGGAGAACCGAATAGTAGAATTTACAACTTAACACTGCATTATGAGACTTTAAAGTACTGCACCGAGAAAACGATATTATAAAATATGGATTGTAAAATTTCCAGTATGCTGATTGATCGAAATACAGCAATCGAGCAATGTCATTGGCTGTAGTTAGTTACGATATGATATTGTAAACAGTTTACTGTATGAAATTGTCCACATTACAATATATCTTGTAGTGGTTACAATATGGTTTTCTCAGTGTGCCTCAAATTTACAGAAACAAAAGCACCTTTGGTGTCTCAGTCGTTAAAAATGTTTCAAAATGAACCTCTTCGTCTCGTGGTGTAAAAAGTGATACCACACGTGGAAAGAAAACCGAGACAATTTTAGTAAAAGATTATTACCCGCGCTTCGCGCGCGCCTTTTTCATGAAATTTTATTATTTAAAATACTTCTTGGTGAAATTAGAAATAATAAATTTATAATTTTTTATTTTTGTTCATACTTTTATGCATTATCTACAATTAACAATTCAAAAATGTCAAATTTCGCGCGTTTTTCAAAGACCATGCTCCACGGACAAAATCTCATTGGATAATAAAAGCGTTACTCTCAACTAACTTCAGGGTTTCATCAACTTTATTAATTAGGATAACCACGTTATACCAATTTCGCATAGTCATCTACACCTTTAGCAAGCCGTCTATACCATTTTGGTATAAGCGGCTTGCAAAAACAGTATAGACCACGTTAAATCGGTACAAACTTTGTATCCAATATTGAAGAAAACAGTTTTTCACTAAATGAACAAACCTTTCTATACAAAATTTATCTATTTTTTCTTTCCGCGTAGGATTACCGTGCAAGCAGCATAATCCATAATTTAACTCCCTCCATTTTCATAAAACATTCCAACCCAATAAGTTAAGGACATAATCTCAAAAAAAATCCTTTACCAAAGTGGGTTAGGCTCATAATAAGCCGATGCCTCTAATTACAAAAATAGTCCGCTCATTAAAGAGTGTCCCTGTTTCGTTGCGAGCGCAAAAAAGCAGCAGGCACATGGTTCGAGGTATCCCGTAGCGGCGGCTGATTAGTGCGCGTGACGCGCGCGCGGGACGAAACGCGGCAAGAGCGATTGTTTTCTGGCGTCGGTCTCGGTCTCGAAGTGGAACGGGCGGCGGGTTCAGCGGGGTCAGGCGAGGTGATGCGCCGGGCCGGGGGTACGCTTGCCGAGGGCATGTAGGCCGGAAATAACGTCACACCCGCGTGGCTCTGAATGCGCATACCGGATGTGTGGCATCGGCTCCCCATCAGACCCATCAGCGTCGCATTCACGATCGCCGCCGCGCATCGCGTCGCACGCACGCATTCACGCAGCCGCGCGCTCGCCCGATACCGGGCCGCTCGACCGGAGCGATATTGTTTCGGCTTCAGCATTGTTTTCTACCCCGGCCTCCGTTACGACTTCGCTCCGTTGTTTTTGCTCGTTTCGTTAACTCGGCCGTGCCTTATCCCCACCCTTTCCCCTTCGGGGCGGTTTTGTTGCTCGCGCGCAAGCGCGAGCTGTTTTTGTTTACTTTGTTGACTTCTTTGTACTTTGGGGAAAGGACGAAGAGGGGAATGAGTGAAGACGGAGTTAGAGGTCATAACCTTTTGGTTCGTTTTGTTTACGACAAGTTCGAAGAATGAGATTAGAGTTTGTGATTGTACAGTAAGGTCATGACCTTTTAATTTAATTTGTTTATGCAAGTTGTTTAGAAGAAAAGAGGATAAGTACTTACGATTGAAAGAAACAAACATAACAAACGGGGTCGTGACCTTTCGGTTTGCTTTGTTTATATTGTTTGTTTATATTCTCCGCGACCTTGATCGATTTAGCAGATCTGTGACCATTGTTTATGTTAATGAGCGAAGTTTTGACAATCATAACATAATGCATCGTTTGCAGTAAAATGCATTTAGTGAAAGAATTAAAAATTTGTTTCAGTTTCCCCATTAAATTTGAAAATTTTCAATTGTTTCGCGTTTGTCAGCGTCGCGAACTTCCTGCACTTACTCGTTTCTTCTATTTTGTTTCAACTCGTTCCTCCTTTCCCCCTCGTCCACGGTATCGACGATCGGGTCACGGGGCGCGCACGTATCTATGGGATTTCGTTTGCGTTGTCGCGCCAAGTTACACTGACGCGTTAATGGTTACGTTCGGCTGACGTTTGAATAAAACGCTTGGATCGTTTCGCATTTTTTGTTTCGTATTGTTTTAGATTGATTGCACTTTTAGAGGAACTGCACTTTTAAATGTACTCGGTGGAAATAACCACCTTTTTTTTTGTAAAAATCATTTCTAAAATTAAAATTATTTATAAACATATAAAAATAAAATTAAATTAATTATTATTATTATGATTATTAAATACTATTTTTATCATTATTTACAAATTTCATTGTTTTGTACAATCCAATAATGCATGATAAAATATAACATGAGTAATGAAATATCCATTTTGTAGTACAAGCATATTAACAGCATTGTCAACACATCAACGAGCTTGCTCAACGATTCCGTCAACGCTGCATGAATTCGAAAAACGTAAAAAAAAAAAAATTCCATCAGATAATTCCAGCGCAAAGGAAGGGGGAATAATGAAAATAGCTTAGCAATTGCGAGCGATTTGGCCGCAACGTGAAACACCATTTCTGCGTGCAATTAGATTTACAGTCGCGAACATTTCGTTCCGCGATTGTCTCGCGTACACGAATAGCTGGAATTGAACAATGGCGGTCAAATTAGATTCTCATATCATTCATGGATCAAATCAAAAGAGCACTCGGACGGATCGGTTCTTTATGCCTACTGAACTCGATCGCGTTGGCCTGTCCGCAGGGGGAAAAAGTCACAAACGAGGTCGCAGGCACAATGGCTCAGCGGAGCGACACCTAGTGGAGTGATAAAAAAAAGGAAGAAGAAAAAAAGCAACGAAACGAAATAAAAAGAAGAGAGAAAAATATTGTAATGCGAATCGGCCGGTAGAAACGGCGGCCCGCTTTTCGCGACGAAAATGAATATTAATCGCGCGCATTAATTTGCATGCCAATGGGAAACTTCGGCTCCGTTGTGCCCTTCTTTGTCTCCCCCACTCCTCGGCGCTTTACCGTCTTTTATTCGCGCGCGCATTTCGAACGCTCGTCGCGCGTTTTCGGGCACGAAAATAATAAACCGGCTAATAAACGAGCGCATAATTTTGAATACATTTATCGCGGCCCATAATTAAGTCTCATTATGGCCGAACGTGTGTTATTAAAATTATTGTTGGCGAAGAGTTATGAAACGACGTGACTTTGGAGTTAACATTTAAACTATTTGGAAGTTTTTGAGAGGTCGAGATTGGGGGGAGTGATTTTTCGTCGAGTTAGGTAGTTAAAAAATATGAAATTCGGAGTTTACTTCCGAACTGCATTTTTGTGTCCTTCTGGCATTGTATGTGAATTTGAAATCAGATTTCAAGTTATAAAGAAATATATAAATTGTTGACATACCTTTGGTGATGTTGAGGCGAATTTGTTCCTTTTCCCAAGAAGCAAACGAGGCCTTCAAGGCCTCGGTCATCTTCTTGTTGGTCCCAGGTGTAAGTGGCGGCACCTGCGCTGGGATATCTGCAAAATGTAAAACAATATGGGTCTTTATTACCGATGTAATTTGTCGATAACAAAATAAATATACGGAAGGATGAATACACGATATTACTTTTCCATTGCTCAACTTTGAAATTTACACGAATAATTGAGTACGATGAAATCGTATTTTGTTTTCGAAGAAAATATTTGAATCAGATAAATGCAACATATGACAGCATGCACGGCAAGTTTGCAACGTTTATTTGCAACGAATGCCGAATTTCATAAATTTTGAATCAAAAAAGATGCGCAGGACATTTGCAACGTTTATTTACAACGAATTCCAAATTCAATAAATGTTCAATCAAAAATCATATATTTCTAAACAAAGAAAGTAAACGAAACAATGAATTATGTCATTTTGTATCGCGCTGATAGAAATTCAAGTTCTGATTTTGATCGTCGATGGACAAATGACATTTTAGTGAAAATTCGTTGCAATCAAACATTGCAAACTTCTTACACATCAAAAAAGATATATTTCTAACGAAAAAAATTAATTGTTTCATTTTATATCGCGCTGATATAAATTCAAGTTTCGATTTTGATTCTCGATGGACGAAATGATAGTTTTATTAAAAATCGCTTGCAAATAAACGTTGCAAATTTCTTGCACGTAAAACAACTATAACTGTAAGAATATTTCAATTAAACGTAAGATGTTTTTAAGTTGGTTAGAAATGTCTTTCGCCCACCGTGTTCGTAGACTGTTAACAAAAGAAATAAATTTGACACAGCGGACAAAAAGCGTGAAGAGATAATCGAGATAAGAGGTAATTTAGATGAATGCGCTTCATTGTTTGTTTTTAATTTCACAGTGTGTTTTGTAAGTGCGCATGAAATCTGACAAACTGAAAACCCGATGCGCCGTGTTTGAATTCACGAGAAAAAGTCGGCGATCGTTATTTCAGCCTGTCATAATAAGTCGCGAGGTTTGGCGCTCGTAAAATGCGCCCGTACCGCCATATGGCCGCGTCAGATAGCATCTATATTACTAATTAAATTTATCTGCTGCAACGTTTGATGTTTCTGTATGAATTAGAGAAATGCATTCTTTTTCAAATCATTGCACAATAACAATGTCGCTTAATTAAAAGGTCTCTGTAAATTGAAACGGAAAGACGAATGAAAGTGAAAATAAAAATGTGAAAATACGATAGAAATCATCGACAATGAAATTATAAAAAAGAAAAGAAACGAGTGTTTACATAATGAATGCAATATGCAGTTGCATTGACGAGTCAAATAAAATTTTATTGCAAGGTATTTTTTATACAAATATTTTACCAATCATTTCTTCATTCCTTCAAAACAATAGTATTTCTATTTGAAATTAAAATCGTTCTAAAACCGCTCAGTCGACCAATTTAACCCACAAAAATTGCTTCATCTTTCGAAAAAGAGGAAGAAAAAAGGAAGGAGATAAAGCGAAAACTGGCGCGAACGTATGAGGAATTGATGTCAGATCGAGTGTGAGAAGGCAGGCTAATGTTAATTCTCACCGCGAGCGAAGCGCGCGGGAGAGCAGCGGCGTCAGGTGTCATGGCGGCGAAGACAAGGGCGAGGAACCACCTTCGCTAGATAGCATCGTTTTCGAGGCCGGCAGAGGGGTGCAACTGCCGAGCAGGTGCAGCCGCGTCTAGCGCACGAAATGCCGGCGCGGTGCCGAATCGCGCGCGCCTTATGTCGTAAGAACGGTCACCCATCCATCCACGTGATTAGTCGACCGAATCGACTTTCCCTCAGTTCCAATTTCATCGATATATCGATCCAACTCTTTTCGTCATGCTCGTTTACATCCGAAAGTAATTGCACTTTGCCGACTTTTCGTCAGTTATATCATGATTGTTATTATTATTGTTTGTTATTATCATTATTATCATTATTATTATTGTTGTTGTTTATTATTGTTCATTATTAATATCATCATTATTGAATTTATGTTATTGTTTACACTGTTGTTGTCATGATTATTATTATGATTATTGTTATTATGGTTGTTATTATTATTGTTCTTTGTTATTGTTTATTATCATTATCATCATTATGGTATTTATATTATTGTTTTCACTGTTGTTGTTATTGTTTACATCTTTTGATGATGTTTGTCAACAACGAAAAGTACTTGATCAATATCAATCGATACAAATGGTCCATTTTTTGTTTCCTGCTCGAAAAGGTCACGTTTTTGCAACGAAGCTCTGATAATCTCGATGCGCGCGTTAACGTGCATTAAAATTGCGGCCCTCTTGAATCAATGACGTGACAATCTCGCAAACTCGGTTGCGCGCGTCACCGGGCCGCTCGCCCACACTTTCTACAAATAGAAGAGAAATAGGTTATCGCGAGTCGTTGGACCGATGACTAGAGTCGCGCGTTTGGCGATTTTCATGTTCAACTTTATTGCGTGCAATTACACGGCCGCGAGTGCGCCCGCGCGGCCTCTCAGCGCGCGTTTTAAATATCCCGCGGATTAATTTCAATCTAGGTTTATTAGGCGAGGTGTATTATTGGCCGACGGCGGACGGTGAACGATTTTGAAAATTCCGGGCCATGGATGCAACTGATATTTTTGCGTTAAAACTGAATAAATGAGCGAGAAACAATTTTGTTTATATTAAAAATTGAAAATTTATTTAAATGTAATATTATTGTAATAGAAAAATTAATTAATTAATTTATAATGTCTTTAATTATCAAAATGAAAATTTTTTGAACTAATATCATTCTGCACAAAGAATGTTGTAAAATTCTCATTTTTATATGATCGTTTGAAATAAACCAAATGTTGTGTACACAATGCAAAGTTACTTATTACCCACTGTTGAAATAAGTTTTATATATATATTTAAATAAATAAATAATTAACAAAATAATACAACACTCTCGAAAATGCAATGGCAATTTTTCTTGGCCCAACAAAGTAGTCATCTCTGCGTGGTGGAAAGTTATTTGCAACGATTCCCGAAAACGATATTTTGCGAAAGCGAAAGCTGCTTCGGCGAACAAATGCCATTTGAATTTTTCGCGGTAGTCAGCAAGGCGCGCATGGCGCTCGGGGCACGCGTGTTTTCGAATAGTCTCTTTGGGGATCGAGCAGACACAAACATCGAGACGAATCAAACGAAACGTGAATGGAAAAGCAGAAAAGGACTCCCTGCGTTAAGAAAAGTGTTTTACACTCACAAAAATCTTTACCTTCGTTCAAGAATCACTAAGTTTTGCTATCATTTTCTTCGATTAAAACCTGATTTTATCCTGTCAAGACATTTTTTTTTGGCTTAATCATTTAGTATTTTAAATCAAGGAAACTTTTCTTGGCTCAAGAAAATTTATTCTTGGCAAAATATCAAGATACATTTTGTCTTGAACCAAGGAAATTTTTCTTCACTCAGTACATCAATATATTATGTTTCGACTTTACGAAAAACAATATGGATTGTTAAATTTTCAATTTACTTATTAATCGAAATAAAGCAATCTAGCAATGTCATTGGTTGAAGTTAGTAACAATATGATATCGTAAGCAGTTTACTATTTGAAATTGTGCACATTAAGATATATATTGTAATGGTTACAGTATGTTTTTTTTTAACACTCGCATGCAAAAGATTTTGTTTCGTACAGAAAAATTGAAGATCAAAAAAGTTAACTTCAAAATTACTTGCAAGAGCAAAGTCACGCGTCATTGAAATGACTTCAAAAACCGCGCCTCTTCGTATCCGAAATCTCAAACAGTATGTCAGTGCACGAGTTGCATAAACGCGACGGAATTGTCGGTTCACACACGGAAAAAGAAATATTAATGAAAACAAATAGTCGGGGCAGAAAAACGTAATTAAAATGGCGTTTGATTTCACGCTCGACAAAGACGTGCCCGAGCGGCGAGTGAGACGGAGAACCGAGGCGGGTGACGGGGGACGGGGGGGGGGTAAGAAAAAACCTTTGCTCGCGACGAGGCAAAGTTCTGAATCATGCAAATGGAATAAACAATTCGTTCACACGTTACAATTGCGGCAATTATTTCTACCGCGTCAGCGCGCCGACGAAAGAACGGCGTCGCGGTCATTGGCGACATCGGCCTCAAGACGGCGGCTCGTCAAGGTCCATTTTATTTATGATGCCTTTTTTGCGGACAGCTTGGCCGCGCGAACGACATGTCGCTCGATACCAATCGAAGGTTTCCCGCTCGCGCGCGACAGCCACCGTCGAAAAATCGACTTGTAATCCTTTTTCTATCGATTTATTCCGACGGCCGATCGGGATCGTCGTTTATTTACCTTTCCTTTTCTTCGACGGTTCAATTTGCAAACGTCGAAGATACAGCAATGAACGCAAGATTGATAAGTTTATTATGTAGATGAAATTTCCAACGTTTTTTAGTAAACGAAAATTATTTCAATGCAATTTAACAACATATATTTTAATTAGAACTGAAACATGGAGCCCTAAAAGTTGACTATGTTCATAATTATTCTTGTCAAATTATTCGATAAAATATCCCATCGTTTTTGGGTGTAGGAAATTGTATTAGATTTAATTTTCGTTTAGTAATAAACGTTGGACATTTCAAAAGCATGTTTCCAACGTTTATTAGTAAACGAAAATTATTTCAATGCAATTTAACAACTTATATTTTAATTAGAACTGAAAAATGGTGCTCTAAAAGTTGACTATGTTCATAATTATTCTTGTCAAATTATTCGATAAAATATCCCATCGTTTTTGGGTGTAGGAAATTGTATTAGATTTAATTTTCGTTTACTAATAAACGTTGGAAATTTCAAAAGCATAGTTTATTGCGAATTCAAAGATTTAAAATTTATATAATTTATTATATAAACATTGAATAAATGTAAGTTGAAAATTGAACAAATTCAAAAATTAATTATAACAATGTGAAAGATATTTGCGATCCTTTTGCGAAGTGACGTCAGCTTTCTTCGTCGACAATGAAATTGCATAGAGAAAAGTAAAAACAACCGAGTCTTTTGTCGCGCACGACTGAGTGGTGTAGAATGAAACAATGAAAGGTGATGATCAGAAGAAATGAAAAGTTACATTTTTTCATCGTTGCCTATCTTTGACAGTTTTTTAGACAGTACTTAGTCGTGTGCCTTAAACCACTCAATCGTTTATCAATTTTAAATTGTTTTACCAAATTAATAATTACATTTTATATTTTTTTCTTTCATAAAATGTATTACGTTTTCAAAACTTGAATTCATTACTAAAAAAAAACGTTGCAAGCTTCTTCCACATGCATAATAAATGAAGCTCCGAAAACGTGAAAGCCGATTTCGATCGACAATTAACGATTCCGATCTCGAAACGAAGAAACGGTTTTGCCGAAAAAAAGAATGCGTAAAATGGAATAAAAGTAATGGAAAGAAAAAGTTTAAGGACCGATCGATCAAGTTTGTAATCGATCGTTGGCCAATCGGCGTCAGCTCCAATGCAAATGCGACGCCGACCCAGGTGACATTTCACCTCGTCGCGTTCGCTCTACATAAATTTGCATTCCTCGCTTACGTTATATGTCACGTACGCGGGGGCTAATTATATGCCGCAGATGAAGCTTTCGTTCATCCAATAACTCAAATTGACGTTGGAATAAAAAGCCATTACCATGCCGAAGCAACCCTTTATTATTGCCGAGTCTCGCTCGGCCACGTTGACCGTTTCATCGGCGATTTTACGATACGAGATTTCGCCGATAATCCCCCGTTCGTCTGGGTTAAAGGTGCCTTTTGGCGGGAAATATTGTGTATCGTTATGCTAATGTCGCGATCTGAATAATTTCTCTTTTCAATTGGTACCGTCGCTTCGCTCGATGCGACGTTCGTTTTTACGGACTTGAAGTTTACGTGAAAGTCTACGGTTCATTTTTCAAGCGTGGTTAAAAAATGTATGAAAATCTATGTAATAATGAAAAATGGGTGCTACTTACAAAAACTATTCATTTATGAGAATCTGGTCGTCCATCAATAATGAATATTAAATTTTCACTTTATTTCAGTGAAAAGTTGATCTCTTTTAACTTTTATTTTCTTTATTTCATAAAATTGTTTTTCTCAAAATATCATAACAGTTTTTTTTTTCAATGTACTCTTCATCGAACATTGAAACGGAAGAATTAAATCTCTTGAATCGACTTCATAAAACAACTTTCAGTAATACTCCGCAGACACGTCGACTTTTTAATTGAAGTGCGCATAAATCAAATTCCCTCTTTTCCCCTTCCTTTTTTCAGGTCATCATTTTCAAGTACTGATCAAAGCAAGATTCGTTCTATTCGATAAAAAAAGAAGAAAGAAAAAAAAATGTCAACTACAGGCCTTCTTAATTGCCGTTGGCTTCTCGTCTCGTCGTTTTCGACTCGGAACGTTATAAATCGCAGGAAAAACGAGCCGCCGCTCGTGATTTGGCCCTGTTTTTTCAAGTGGCCCCCGAAAAACACTCGGCTAGGAGTGTTCAACGGACGCAAGGCACGTGCTCGGGTTCGTATCCCTTCGCGGCCCAAGCCGGAGTTTCCTTCGGCTCGCGAGTGTCGCAGCTGCCGAAAAAGTCGGCCATATGGCGCGGCGCAATTAAAAACGAAAATCAGAAACCAATGCTATAAACATTGTCGAGTGACAAACCGTGCGCCGCGCAGAGGCCGTCGGCTGCCGGCGACGTTATCGGCCGTTCGGGGAATCTCACAATGTCCGGTCTGAGACAAATCGCCGTCTCTTTTTCATTTCGATACATTTTTTTCTTCTTTTCGCAAAAATTTATATTACTGTTTCTATTATCTCCGGTTTTTGAGAATTTTTTACGGTTTGAGATAATACTTTTGGTTCGAATGCTTCTTTTTGGTTCTTTTTAAAAATAAAATATGATAATTAAGAATTGAATAGAATTATTGTAATTTTATTATAAAAGTGCGATAATCTAAAAAATATTTCAAGTTAATCACTATGCAACCAAGTTTTGTTTTACATTTATGTGCAAGAAGTTTGCAACGTTTATTTGCAACGAATTTTTAATTCAGTATCATTTTGTCCATCGACAAGCAAAATCAGAACTTAAATTTATATCAGTGCGATGTAAAATTATATAATTAATTTTTTCGTTTACTTTCTTCGTTGGAAGTCTATCTTTTTCGGTTGCAAATTTATGGAATTTGGAAATCGTTGCAAATAAACGTTGCAAATTTTCTGCGCATATTACATTTTGCAACATATACATTTTTCAGTATAGCATGTTACATTTTTCAGTATATTGAAAAATTAAAAAGAAAAATGATGGAAAGTTCCTTCGCTCTCATGATATCGCCATTCCGACAAATAATTTCAACAAATAATACAATATAAAACGATGCAATATAACACAAATAACATCGCACGAAATCATATAAACGGCGAATTGAATTGGCCGCTACAGTGGCTCCGTCTCAAGGCGCCCGCGTGGAACTAGGTTACGAGACGGAGGAAACAATTTGCGGCCGCATTTTTCGTGGAACAAAGTAAACAACTGGCGACTCGTTGAATCGAACATTGCGATGCGCCGGTCGAACGGCGCTGAACCTTGAACGTCGGCGAGCGATTCCCACACGGTGCCGTGACGTGGCGCACTGACAAACCTGCGGGATAAATATTCCGTCCCCCTGACACATTATTCGC
The DNA here is from genome assembly GCA_022817685.1 of Aradophagus sp. ZL-2020. Lineage (NCBI taxonomy): Eukaryota > Metazoa > Arthropoda > Insecta > Hymenoptera > Scelionidae > Aradophagus > Aradophagus sp. ZL-2020. Next base: position 1,601 of record JABFOV010000583.1, on the reverse strand, counting down.
GTCTGCGAATAAAGGGCGCGTTATTTCACGATCACACGAGCCCGAGTGGCCGAGCACACAATCGAACAGGTGCGCGCCGCATGTGGGGTGCCTTCTATTCGTCCCACTCGGCTAACTTTCCAGCTTCGCATGTTTCTACGCCACGTTCACTAACTGCGTCATTCACTAATTGACCCTCGTTCGCGTTTCGCTCTTATTCGACAAAATGCGCTAAAATTCTCGACAATTATAATTTCGAATATGCACTATAAGACATATATGTTTGGTTGAAACTACTGAAATTTCAGTTGTAACTTTATTCAGTTGAATTTACTGAATTTTAAATTGTTTCAACTGAAAACTTCAGTAGTGGGAATTTCCACTGAAAATTGAGTCGAAATTACGGAGTGCTGTAAACTTATTTCTTAGTGAATATTTGCATCATTGAATTGTCACTTCATTTGAACAGATGAAAATTTGAGCCGACGAACATATGAACACGTGACAAACAAATTGAATATGTTTGAACGTTTGACATGTTTAAACAGCAAATTTCCTATGCTCTGAATAACATGGTTTTTTTCAACTATATTTTTACAAAAATAAATCCCTCAGTGTTAGTTCCACCGTGTAGAGTGTTTTCGTTCTTCATATTCCATCCTCTATCTTCTTCCAGTAACCAAAAAAAAAGGCTTAAAAAAGTTCCAAAACGCAATCTATTTCCCACAAATTTCTAAGCGACAAGCCGACGTTCTTTTATCAAAAACCCGTCAGAAATTGAAATTAAAACAAACATTAAAATTCATTAATCAAGTAACGCGATGTATCTCAACCCGTCGAGATAAAAAAAAAACAAACGCTTATCGCTCGCTTTGTCACGTTTTTCCCGAACCGAAGCAAAAAGTCGCGATAACTGGTTTTGTCTCTCTTTTTTCCACGTCAATCGCCCGAGCGATTATTTTCTCTCGTCCCGCCCACGTACCCCGGGGATAAAGCGAGCTTTCCGCGGCTTTTCTCGCCACGAAAACGCCAGCGGGCGGAAGTGCCGCCGAGCCGGGGCCTACATTGCGCAGAGGGCGCAACAAGTGGCGTGATTGCTCGTCGCTGCGTTGGCTACTGATTGTGTCAATGAAACCGCGTGTCTCGGCGCGATAACGGCGCGGCCGATAACGCCGCGCTGCGACTTCCTGGGCCGCGCGGATTGGACGGCCCGCCGCGATATCAACGGCCTAACGAGCCTCGCTCCCCGAACAATCAAACCAGCCAGTCGGTCAGCCTCCCGTTAATATCTCTCCTTGTTTCGTCCAACGAGAACGTCGTTTCGCTGTTTCTTTGATGGATCAATTGTCGCGAATGAATCAACGAAATTAATGATTATAGTGTGTTTATATATGTGTACATACACACGTATATTTATGTGTATACATTAATTTATTCATTAATATTATAGTATATCATTTATATTACTATGAATTATAATAATGATATATATAGGTACACGGAGAGAAAAATCCTAGTGTAATTTACTAGACTGACACGTAAAGCTGGGACAAGTCGAAAAAATAGTATATATTGACAGCTTTTTTGTATTGTATGCAATATTGTGTAGAAGGTATTATTAT
>JABFOV010000582.1:0-28605 GCA_022817685.1 Aradophagus sp. ZL-2020 | reverse complement strand
ACAACCATTTCGTAGCTGTTCCGATAAAGTATTCGCTCGCTTTTGTGGCAAAATGGCGAAGCTTTGAGAACCGTTCGAGAAGACTAGAAACTGATTTGCGTTAAGCGAGAGAGAGAGAGAGAGAGAGAGAGCGAAAAGAAGTCATTTAAGGAATTTTTTTCAAGACCGAGTATTTAGACTGTTTTGATAAAAAAAGAGGACTCGGTTAGACTCAAGATATCGTTTATTTGTGAATGAACTTTATGTTGGTATCGATTCTTTAAAAATAATTTATTATTATTATTATTCTTTAAAAATAATTCATTTTTCATTCGAAGAACATTGTCGAAGAAGTCGAAGAAAATTAAATGATTGAACTGAATTACGTTTAGAGATAATATTAACTTTCTAATTTTGGTGTTGAAACAATAAAAAAAAGTAAATTCAAATTTACATTCAAAATTAAAATTGGTTTTCCGAGACGAATAAGACCTATTAATAAACAGTAGTCATACGAAATTAGTTTTACCTGAATCTTAGAGATATTTAAGAAAGTGACGATGAACGCGAAACAATAAAACAGAATTTTTATTCATATGAAACAAACTCATGTTTGTTCGTAAGTAGAAATTAATTAATTCGGTGTAAAACTGAATCAATTGAATGCAGCTCAGAACGTATTCGTAAGTGTACAATATACTACTTCGCACTTTCGTGCCTTGATGGGCGAACGAAATGTACGGCGATTCCAAGGTAATCCAAACATTCTGCCTGCTACATTTGGCATAATTGGCATGGCAAATTAGTTTACTTTGACTGCAACATCGGTTAATTGCATTATCAACAGTTTACCTTAATCTACGTCAAATTTCAATTAAATCGTATTAAAAGTTTGTAATAATATATTCTGTTTGACAGATCCAATAAAGAATCATTTACTTCCGACTAATTATAAATAAATAATCATCAGGATTGAATCAAAGTAATTGATAAACCAATTAAAGTTTTACTCAAATATCGGACGGATTTATTTATTTATGAATAACGTTTTCTTCAGTGACGTAAGTCTTCTCGAAAATGTCGTTTCTTACAGCTGCTATGAATCAACATTGAAACAAATAAGAAATACCGTCCTCAGCTTAGGTGAAGTTATAAGTAAGTTATTAATGTTCTGTGAATTGTGAATAAAGCTTTTCTTTCATCCACGAAATAATAAATCATCTTGAAGAATGTGAGCGTATATCACTAACGTTGAAAAGTACTACTTGATACTAGCGACAAAAAAACGATTTTAATTATGTTGGCTGTTTCTTGCAAGTATAAGAAATACGAATTAATTAAGTAAATGATGAATGCAACGAAGAGACACACTTTTGGATATAGAAATCTGCGTACATAAATTTCCGAATCGGCAAAATATTGTGATATATTTAAACGATGTTTTGTGAATTTAGAATAAATTGTTTTATGCACGTATAATTAAATATGTTAATCAATTGTATCATTATGCTTTCAGAATTCAATTTCAAGGAAGGCGTACGCAATTGTGGGAAATTCAAATGGTTGAACTATTTAAATGTCATCAAAATCAAATTATTGCGCAAGACAAATAGCCATCAAATTTTGTCATCCCGATTCCAAACGAGCCTGAATGCGAAAAAGTCAAATGGCGCGAGCGCTATTTACAGCCATGAATAGTTCGACGTAAATTTCAGGTTCGTCATTTAGAGGCAATAAATCTTGGGACAAGAAGAATAATCCGATGTAATCGAAACGTAAAATACGACATGAAATCGCATTCGCGCGATAGATCAATCCATGAATATTATTCTAACGAGAAAGGGAGGAGAGGATAATTTACAACTCGGTGAAAAATTGTTTCAAGTAGCGTCGTTTGTTCGAGATCGCAGGATGTTTCCACAGCGATGAATTTCCGGGAGGCGGAAAATCTAAATAAGAATATGTCTTCGGAGCAAATTAACGGAGCTGAACGAAAATTCCAGACGGCGGTCTTTATGCTTGATCGATATTGGAACTCGGAAGAGCTGATCGATAAAATAATAATTATAAAAAAAGCATCGTTACTAATAGTATTGTAACAAGAATTAAAATCTTTTTCTTTATCACAAAAAAGGATCGTTATTTATAAAATCAAAAACTGTAATTATAAAAACATGTAAAGTCAAGTTTTGCAATATCACATATATAATTAAATATAAGCATTATTGACCGTCAGTTTATTAATCTTTTGGATTAAATCCTTATTGTTATTATATCACATATAAATTTCAATAAACCTTTATTTATACAATACATATTGAAAAATTAATAAACTTGTTAAAATACTCCATAATAATGAAATTGTTGTTAACTAATCCTTTACTAAATTTAAGTTTCAAATTTAACTAATGACCGCAATAATGATTTAAAACATTAATTTTTATTACTGTCGTTTATCAAAACAAAACTTCATCACAAACAACAGTTAAGACTCATTTATATTTCAGATTATTCCGACTATTTGTCAATTAATTTACTATCAAATTTTTATTTTCTTCTTTATCTCGAGAGCCTCCAATAATTCGTCGATGATCGCGGTGGTAATTGCATTTTAACAACAACGCTTGACTCCGTAATGAAACCGGGTAGTCGAATGAAAATTATAGGTGGCGCCCCGTGCAACCTGTCGCGCGATCTGGCGCCAAGGAACGAGTCGGGTAACTTCTGGCGGGTACCTCTAATGTATTGCCTGCGAAATTGAAGTGCGAAGAAGAAAACGGAAAAAGCGTTCGTCGCAGGACATTAAGAAGGAAATGGGAAGCGAAGAAAAAGGATCATCCGGGATAATGAATAAATGAGACAAGGAGCGAACGTCGGCGCGCCGTCAGCGTGTGAGGTGAAAAGGATAAATGTTTTATGGCAAAACTTATCGTATCGAAGCGGACCGTAATTCCGCAGGCCGTGATAAAGCGCTGCGCTCCCTTATCTTTATCGTTCTGCCGCAACAACGTCATTTCGTGTCCTCTCGAGACAAGAGTGCGGGCAATCTCGCAGCCGTTTTGTTAACCGCAAAAAACAACGACCGTCTTATTAAGGGGGAATATCGTGTAAATGGCTTAAAAATACGGCAATGTTTGAGATGAAGTATCCGTCATAAATTATTAGATCGAGCTTTTTGCACTAAAATCTTTAACAGCTTTATATAGAGATACGATTTTAGTATAAATGTACTTTTTACAATCCGTTTAAACTGTGTTTCAAATAAAAAGGAAACAATGATGATCAACATTTTTAGAAAATTTGATGAAACTATATTTTCACAATGTCTAAATATCTATCATTATAAACAAAACAAACATCTTTGTATATATTTTTACTTACACTTTAATATTTTAATATTTTTTTAATGTTAGAATCGATATTGAAAACATTAAACTGACGTTAATGTATGTCTATTTACTCTTCTACTTTTCAAACAATGCGGTATATAAATATCAAACTTAACTAATTTTATTGGAGTATTAAGCAACCATTCACCTCTATTAAATAAGATATAAAGAAGCGGAAAAGTCGGCGTGGTGACTGTCACGAGCGGACAATAAAATGCCAAATTTTTCACTCGCGGTGTTTTTCGTAATAATGGAAGAACATTTGCGAAATGGGGAGGAAAAAAGAACACTTTCTCCGGTCAATAATTGTCGTCGAGCTAAAATGAGCCTTTTTTCTGCGTCTTAGTTATCGAATGGATTGACCAATTGGAACATTAAAGTATGAATGGACAGCGATCTTTCAATGATCGATAGAGTCGCGCTTCGGCGCGTATTATGTCTACAATTAAAATATCATAAACGACGCCAGTGTCTTAGTACGAAGAAAATATTTGCAGTTGCATTGTTCTAGTATAAAAGTCCGATGACAAGTTATTAACCACCCAGTTGTTGTCCAGCCGCACCGCAAACAACGGCAGCATGCTGTCATGGGTGAGTCGATTTTTCCCGAAAAAAATCCTTAATCCATCATTATCATCATTATCTGCGACCTTAAGTCGGTGAAGAAAAACGCCACGTAAATTTAAGATAAAATATAAAAATTAATATAATTTATTTTTACACTTATTTATTTGCAAAACATAAATAGGTTTCAAACTTGTATTTAAATTTATGTATATTTTACAATTACTTTAATAAGTTCTATAAGTTTTACTTTACAGTTTATATAACGTTTGGCTCCATTCCATAATAATTCAATTAAACTTTCAATATTTCTTTTTGATTAAATTTAATATCCGTGGTAAGCACTATATTCGTACGATGCAGATGAGATACGATGAATTTGACAATGAGACAGTAAAATCGACAATGTTCTCAGTAAAATTTTGTATAATGATAACAAATGATCGCAGTAAATGTAAAATTTACTGTGCAATTAATCGTGGTAAAACTTATAACATTTGTCATGGTGTAATTTAGTATGTTAATTACCGGTTTTATTATATTTTTCTTAAATTTACTATCCAATTCAAATTCAAGCTTTAACAATATACTCTTAGTAGAGCTTCTCCTAGAATATTCTTTGATCATTCGGCATAACTTTACAACATTTTTACATCAAATTTTGATCATTGACTTTTTAGTATCAAACTGTTTTTCTTCGCTATTTCTCACTTCGTATCGTCGTTTAACTACCATCCAGGCAACATTTCGTCCGTTTTACGTCATTAACATTTTGTAATCAAAAGGCGAGCAGTTAATGGTAGAAACAGGTCGCAGCGCGTTCGATATTTCCTTTCAATTAGAGCCCGTCACTTTGACCTTACGAAAAAGACTCGGCCATTTCAAAGTGTAAACAAGTCAAAGGGAGTTTTCGTTAATTTCTTTCGGCCTGCTGCTCGCGTTACGTTTGGAGAAATCGCGAAAATCGTTGGCAATTGAACACGATCGAACGCCTCGAATCCGCGCTCTAAAAAGAGAAAAATGAACCCAACACAATCGCGATGGAAAAAGAACTGCACCCCGACTTCCTGCCCTCTGGATGATACAAAACTCAATTAAAGTTTCACTCGCGCTTTCCGAAAGTTTACTGTCGCACGGCGCGCTGCCGTTGAGCCAACAAATATCGTTACGAACGGGAAAGAATATTTCGAAAAAATATCACTGGCAATAATCTTTTTAAAGTTTCATTTAAATGCATTAGTGTGACTCTGTTGATCTCAAATCAAAAGACTTTTCCGGCTTCCTTTTCCATCTGACACTGATTCTTGCCATTTTTGTCTTTTAAATTCCCTTCTTTTTCGCCCGAAACTTTTAACAAAATTTAATCGAAGCATTTTTATAAACATACATTACATTTGGAAGTCAACTTGCCAACGACGAACGTGCTCGATCGTCAATTATATGGAATAAATCATGATTCGAAATGAAATTCAGTTTCGGCAGCAACTACAGTGCCAGCTCCGCTTACGGAAGAACATCGATAAATTTCACGTCGACGAATTGGAAATTCTATTCCGCGATGATGGAACCCGCGTCGATTCTGCTTATCCGGGGAATTATGATCGTTTCAAATACCTCGCCATTCTTGAGTTTATGAAATAGGCACAAAAATATGACAATTCTTCAAAAGTGACAATTCATTTGGAATGTATACCTTTAGAAAATTTTTAAGTTTCGGCAATTAAAGAATAGATTCGATTTTATGGACAGAGAGGACATTTATGGTAATTTTCATTGCCAAAATCTCAAGTCTAAATCAGAGTTAGGATGAAGATACTTCGAACAGATCCAGTACAGAGTTAGAAATATTACACTTGTACTTCGCACAAGTCAATATGCTTCAACTCCACAAGTTTACTTGTCGCGGTCTTTCAACAATTCATAAATTTACTATAAAATACAAAGGTCAATATATTTATTTTAATATTATTAAATTTTATTAGTTATTAATGATCAGACATTGATATTTCATTGCACTGTTTATATAAATTTAATTTCTGTGATAAATTAAAATGGATCATCTAACCAATTTATAAAATATCTTCAATCTACTATCGTATCATTTGTGAGTTATCCTCATATTGTCATTTCTTCCTCGTATTTCTGTTTAAACAGATTTATTTTCTTTATAAGCAAAATCTTAACGTTTTCCGTTTCACTGGCGAACAATCGATAAGGAAAAGACGTTTATTTATCGCAGGAAGTAAACGGTCCAAGAGAAAACGTTCGCCATTTTCTCTTGACGATAATAATTCATTATTCTCTGACCATAATTATCAACTAAGAAAACTGTACTCCATCGAATTGCACGCTTCAAATATCATTTGATTAACGAATGCATCGCAAAAGTCTCGAACAGTTGCGCGGCAAAATTCTCTGGAATAATACTGGAATAATTAGATTCGTATAAATTGAAAGTTCAAATTACACTAAATGAAGTATTTAACACACGCCACAACCGTGTGCGCTCGTCAGCTTTTTGTTGCGCTTTAAATTTCAATATAAACGTTACGTGCAAATGCTTTTCAAAGTCTAATCCCACGATTATCATTTCACCTCGCAAATGTGCAGTAAATATTGATGAATAAACCCGTTGATGCAATCCAAACAAAATTAAATTTAACATTTAGATGGTGGCTTGAAAAATATTCACTGGCGTCTGATTGTTCGATTTAATAATACATTTTATTGACACTTCAAAGTCTATTTCCCGGAATAGAATCAGTGGCGCTACAATTTTACGGCAGAGAAATTCATCATTATTTGTGAACCTTTATCAACGGAACAATAAGAAATAATCAATACGAACTAACAAATGAGAAATAGCAAACAGAAACGATCGATTGATGAAAAACTATTTAAATTGTCAGAAGTAAAAAGTAATCAGTGAAAGTGTCTAAAGTTAATTTGCGTTTGGAAATTCAATTTCGATATATAATAAAGCGAAAGTCCATATAGATATTTATGTACTCTTGTAATTAATGGAAAGTCAATACTGAAATAATAATTATTGTATCAATGATTGATATTAAAATATTAGTAACAATATTATACGAAATCCTGTTACGAAAGTAATGTGATTTTTCAGCAAGACAATACATTTTGAAAAATAAAAATTGCTAATGAAAAAAAAATTATAATGTGTTATAGATGTATACGAAAATTGGCACGTTTGATTTTATAGCAAAATGTAATCCTAATTTTCATAAAAGTCATCATCGTTATCTCGACGTCATAAGATATGTAATTTGTAAAGTAAAAAGTGAATACTTTCTCATGGCGTTGATTGCTACACACGAGTGCTGAATGATTTGAGTGAAAATAATAACAAAGAGCGAAGGCTTGAGTTTAATCAACGTCACGTAATCTGTTAAACTAATTCCATCCAACAGGCGCAGTTTATAGTCCTGCTGCTTGCGGCGTCGGTAGCCGTAGCCCAAGACTCCAGAAGCCAGCTGTACGATCAATTGACGCTTGGTGTACTTGAGGGAGGAGCGGCGCCCGGGCAACCTCAGCTATCGCAACATGTCAACGTCGGGACCACGAAATCCGGATTGGTGTTCAATACCGCTAAAACAATTCGATTATCGCAAGACAGAAAGCCACAAAACCGCCAGTTCAGCGCTGAAGTGCACAATGGCGCGGCACCGCTTGCTGCGCTCGATGGCGCCACTGTCTCTACGATCCTTCAAGCGCAAATCGGCAACATCGAGCCGACCGTGAGTGCCACTAGCAATAGCGCCATCTACGCGAACCCGGCAGTCTTTGCGCCACGTCGCGATAGTGATTTTGCCGCCACCTATTTCCGGCAGGGTTCTTTTCGTGCCGGCAAACATCATGACCATCATCATGGTCATAAACATCACAACGACCACAAGCACAAACATCATGCCCACCATGCTCACAAGGAGCATCACAAACATGGGCATCACCATAAGCATGACCATAAACACGGCCATGAGCATAAAGAAGAGCACAAAGAGCACCACCACCATAAACACCACGAGAAGCATGGACACCATCATAAACATGATCACAAGCACGATCATAAACACAAACACGATGCGAAGCACAAGCATCATCATGGACATCATCACCATTCAAAGCACGAACATCATGAGGAACATAAACATCACGGGGAACATCACCATCATCACAAACACCATCATAAGAATGAACATCATCATCATCACGAACATCACCACGTTAATGAACACCATCATCACCATTCGCATAAGGAAACGGAAACACATCATCACCATCATGGACACGATCACAAAGAGGAACATAAGCACGGACACAAAGAAGAACATAAGCATGGACATCACCATCATCACAAAGAGGGTCACAAAGAGGAACACAAGCATGGTCACCATGAAGAACATAAGCATAAGCATAAGCACGAGCACAAACATGGTCACCACGAGGGTCACCATCATAAACATCATCAAGACCATCATCACAAACACCACCACGGTCACAAACATGGACATCATGAGGAACACAAACACGAACATAAGGAAGAACACAAACATGGACACCATGAAGGCCATCATCATAAACATCATCACGAGCACAAAGAGGAACACAAAGAGGAGCACAAGCACGGTCATCACGAAGAACATCATCATAAACACGGTCATCATCACAAGCACGGTCATAAGCACGAGCACAAGCATAAGGAGGAACATAAGGAAGAACATAAGCATCACCATGGGCACAAACATCACCATGAACACAAAGAAGGTCATAAACACAAGGAGCATCACAAGCATCACGAACATCATAAGCATAAAGAAGATCACCATCACAAGCATGGTCATAAACACCAGCACCATCACAAGGAGGACCATCATCATAAGGAACACGAAAAACACGGGCACCACCATCACTATGCTCACGGACATGGTCACCATCACGAAGTGTTTGATCACCATTTCGGCGCGTCGCAAACAAAGGAGTACCTATTCCCCGGGGGTAACGTAGATGATGTTATTGCGGTAGCCGAAACCAATGTCCACAAGCCTGACGCTCAACAACAACCATTAACTATTCGCGTATGAGCTTGTTTATGGCATTTCTGCACTTCCTATGGAAATGCTCATCAACATTAGAAATAACGTTAATGACATTTTTTACATGTACACACAAAAACATTACTGTAGTACTCTAGGTAAACTTGTTTGGCTGTAAAATTATATTTAAATAATGAAGAAATTAAACTTGTCCTTAATATAAGTAAATCCAAAGCAGGTATAGCTTTCCGCTGCTAAAATATTTTACAATAAAAAAAGTTGACTTACATATGAATGTTTTTTTATTTATTTTTTCAAGCTAATTAATTTAGTACCACCGGTTACTTAACTGAAAATTCCAAATTGTATGATTAAAGTCACTAAATTAAATAAATTAAGCCGAAAACAATGATACATAGTCACGAAATCTAAGAAGTGATGTGAATATAAGATATACTTTGATTGGTGCAAAATAGTTTGTGGTTTATTGTACGACCATCACAGCCAGATAATTTGTCTCAATGAATCAACTAAGTTAATTGTTTCCAATTGGGGGAAACACGTATATTTTTCTGGAGGTATAAGTTTCTAAGTTCAATATCAGCCGAAGAGTTTATCTAACTTCTGAGTACATGAATACTTCCACCCATCAAAAATATTTGTCGTGCAGTATTTGCTCTATTCACGTTGTTCATTTTATCATTACACATAGTGAATGAAGCATAATCCTCCATCAAAATTAGTTGTAGTCACATTATCAAAATTATCAACCATTGGTGTAGATTGAATTGCAATTTTTAAAATATTAAACCTTTTTCATTATTACGACAATTGAACAGTGATAACGGTAAGAAAGTGTCATAACTTGCGTAATAATTTTGCAAGTAACGCGCATTTCTTTTTTACGAATGATTGTAAATTTTGCGAAATAAATTTATTTAAGTAAATTTAGTGTACATTTATTTTAGAAAAGAAAATCTGTTGATTTTTTCGTTTTGACCTCTGCAAAATGGATAGCCAAAAAATATTGATGGACTTTTAAAAAGCGTTAAAAACGTATAGCCGAGCGCATGGAGCACAATAGTCATGCAATTGACGTATACATAAAATTTGTCGGATGGACTATAAATCAATATAAAAAGACGTACATTTCCATTGTCTTTGCTTTTTATTTATCAAAATTGTTTCACGTTTATCTGTCTTCGTCAGACCGAATTATTTATTGTACCGTTTCTTCTATAAATTGTTTTGTTCGTTCAATTTTTTGTAAACTTCAGTAATGGATTCGAGTATTTTATAGTTTAATTTATAGAATTGTGAGACATAAAACCTGTGATCTATAAATATACAAAATGTATATTCAGTCAAATAACTTTGAAATCTTTAATTTACGACAAAAAACTAAAATGCCTATTTTTTACGGTAGTAGTTGAGTGACCACAATTTTTAATGTTAAATAACTCCTTCTATCAATCTCATTTGATTCAAAGTAATAAAAGCGAATTAGCCAAAAACGTTAAGGAAAATCATAAAGAACGCCCGGAAAATGGTATCGTACTATTTAAATTATGAAATTTCCGAACAGCTTATTGGCTAAAAGAAAACAATCCTATTGGTCGAATTTGACAACGTAATATCATAAGTATTATTTTATATGAAATCATCGTACCAACAATATATAATTATATTAACAATGTGATTATTTATCCATTTCCTCTTTCCCATTTTCTTCTGTCGTCATATTACAATTTTTTTCAGGATAATTATTATTCAATGTATTCAGTTTCTGCCTCTCGCTTACAATTCTCTTCCGCTCGCAATCCTTTCTTTCCCATAACCTGAATTCTAATCTTGGATGTTTCACCGCGCGCGACGTAAATCAGGAAATTACTGAACCGAAGTAGCAAAAGTCACTCTAATATTACCTTTTCTTTGACTCGGCAAGATAATCATGCAAAGGTCAGATTAATTCATATTTTCATTACTGCCATGATATTCTCATAAAGTGCTCTCACGGCAAAGTGGATAAAAAGTCTTTGGGATCGGGTCTTTATTCGTACTTCTTGCCGGTGTAAAAGAAAGTCGATATAAAAGAAGCAATGTACAGAACTTTCGAATCGCGTACAGAAGGAAACGTCGGGGAAGGGGAAAAGGGAAAAGTGAGGGGAGGTAGCGGAGAAAAAAAGGGAGCAAAAGGATAGGGAGGTGAGAGGCGCGACGCCGAGAACTCCGCTGATTCCATCTAATCTAATTTTAGATCTTCGCCTGACGTTTTATGCCGGAAGCAATGCCGTCGACGATAAATAAAAAATATCGTTTTGGGACGAGAAAGAATAAGGAATATCGAAGGAATGCAAAGCCGCAGGCGGAGCTAAGTGGGGCAGGGCAAAGTGTTGACGAGAGCGGCAACGTGTTTCTTTGATGCAGAAGAGACTACTCTTCCACTCGCAGAAGCTCGTCCCGAGCAAGTTAGAATTGCAAAATTGATTTGATTTCAAGTTTAGATCCTATTGCTCATACCAAAATTACTGTACTCGCTGCTTCTAACAAACGTGACTGTCGTGGTATGCCGCGTTGGAAAAAGATACCTTTTATGTTTACGTTATACACGACGTTCATATTGAATTACAAGGACTGCCTAATGATTATAATAAAACTTAAGACGATTTCATAATAGCATTAATCTTGATTTGACATTTAAATTTTAATAATTCTTAGTTTTTTATTCGTTAAATCAATTGAAATAAAAATTTAAAAGTACTGAATAAATAAATATTAACAATATTAAACGATTTTCTAGTTTATATTACAAAATTTCAGTTTACGTGAATGGTTTTTTTCATGTGCAGATGTCAATCCATTATTTATTGACTTTTAATAAAGAAAAAAAGGATAAGTGGATAAAAGGGCGCCCATTAACGCTGGGGATATGCGTAAAGTGTTTCCGAATTTCAAAAAGCAGTTACGCAATAAAAATTGCAATCAAAAAAAGACAAAAATATACATACATCGAAACAAAAAATATTCAGGATTTTAGTTCTTTTTGACTCGTTGACCAATTAAAAGTTGTGAATTTTAATATATATTAATCAAGTATAACACCATTTTTCTTTGACAAATGATTGTTGACGTAGAATGTCTTAAAAGTTAGAATAGCTATTTGTTTAAAAATTAAAAATATCCACGTCATAATATGCCGTAAATTAATCGAAAATAAGGGGTGGAACGAGAAGTTTTATATCAATTAATCTTATCGTCAACATCAATGACTTTGTAACTTCCATTGAAAGTTGCGAATTAGATATGGACGAATAAATATATTATTTATACATATATATGACAATCAATTTTTCGACTCAAAATTTCATATTTTTATCAATTTTAGGTCATTTTAGCGGATGTTAATTATCACTAAAAATTAACAAAGTCATTGATTTTGACGATAAGATTAGTCGCGATAAATTTTTTTTACAACTTATTTACGACTAATTTACGGCAAATTATAACGCAGATATTTTTTATTTTTAAGTAAATGGCCGTTCTTTCTTCTAAGACGTTGACCTAGTGTTTCATTTATACTATCGCATTTAAAGCTGCTTATGGCGAATGTTAAGCAGTTACTACAGCGATGGCAAGAGAAGTAAGTTGATTTCACAAGCTCAGTGTTCGAAGTGATGCTTACGATTTAATTAATAGCTTCTGATATCATTAAGTTGTATACATCATAATTACTTGTGCAAACACAGCTACTTTCTTTGTCTAGGTTTTGAAATTCACGAAAGCAAAAGTCAACTTAAGTTAATTAGTGAGCCATAGTAGAAGGAAGCATCCTTCAAGTTGACGCTTATATGTTATTATCGTAACTAGCTAAAAGCCATCGAAATTTGTCACTTTAACTAGTCCGACGCATAATCACCTGCTGTCCTAGCAACGGAGGTTAATAGGACGGTCAGGGCGATAATTTCTTGGTGAATTATTTAATTCGACAGCACCTTCAGAATCTAATCATACATACACGTACAGTATTGTCACTACATTCTACATAATGGAAAATTCCAATACAACAACGATCTAACCCTTAAAGCACGTGTTAAATATTTCTATCAGCAACATGTATTTTGCAAAAATAAAAGAATAAAAATTCCAAAATATCTACGTTTCTGCTCGTATTAAGCTTAGAAACTGAGGTTTTCAAGTAATAAAAAAAAGTTATATATGTATAAAACAAAATACAATCTGAAGAGTGTGAAATTGAAGTTAGCGAAATTGTTTTAGCGTTCGTTTCTTTTCTCGACAAAAAGGATATTCACATATGTGATTGCAGATCATTATGTCTAAAATTCGAAAAGCCGAAGCGCTGCGACGTTCCTCTTTCGACACAACTTGCATTCGACGTAACATCAAATCCCGGAATTTTTTCCGCGGCGTAACTCGGCGCGCACATTTGATTATCGATCCGTCAACTTGACACATTGGCGACGAAATATCTTTGACGAGCCGAGAGAATAGTATCTGCCTAAGTGTCACAACATTGCTGACATTCTTCGAGACATTTATCGGCAATCGATTTTCTCGAAGCGCAGCCGCTATTACTCTCTTCGACAATACGTTCCGTCTATCCGTCGTGCGTTCGAATGCCACATAAATCATCGTTCGCGAGCGCTCGTCGCCGTTCGTTTTGCGGCCACCTGAAAAAAGGAGCGACGCCCGCGCGATACTCGAACGGAATTGCAACAAAGCGGGGACCGCACCGTCGCAACGACACGCAATGTGTCATGAAATAATTTCTCATAAGATGATAGTTTCTGTATCAAGGCCGTCGTAAATCGTTGCGCGCGGTTTTCATGAGGACCGTTTTTATGACAAATCTCTTGCCGTCCAAGTTTATCTGCGATTTTCAACGCGGATAAATCACCAACGGAAACTGATCAACAAAGATTGTACATTTAAATTGATTTATGGCCAACGCGTGACAGTATTATCAGCGTCAAATGATTGTTTGATCGAATGATCAATAACAGAAGATTCGCAAGCTTGTTTAGAAGAATTTAAAGGTAATAGGGTTTTGTGAAAAAGAATTTTACCGCTATTGTCCTTTTGTTGAGAAACGATTTCGTCGCATAAGCGTGGTACGAAAGCATTGAAAATATAATATGCACTATAAAGATAGTTTAATTTAAAAATATATATATCTATTATATTTAAGGTTGAACTTTCAATGATAACCAATGAGGTTGCTTAGATTTGCTCAGCAAAAATGTTTGCCGTTTGCCGTTTAATGTTGTATATCTATAAAATATTCGTTATTTGAGCCTTTATGATTTGTTACGTTGTACCGTATTTTTTTTTTTTTTTTTCTGATAATTTTTGGAAATCTGAAGCATGCAAAATATACGAATTTACATGATATATATGAAAATTGATGAATACTCTTATTGTATTTACACAAATTCAGGTAGCGATCAGTTTGCGAATAACAAGCGAAGATGAACATTTATAACAAAAATATATGAGAATTCCAAGCAGTTTACGGCAAGCAGGAATGCAAACAAAAGTGATGGGATTGAATTTTCACCTATTCGTTTGGGCAGCTTTGTAAGAGAAAACAAGAATAACACGAAGAAGAAATTCCGAGTCCTGCACTAACTGCAAAAATCATGTGGGCTTTTGAATCTTTGGATGAAATCCAGCTAGGAGATCGAACGCGCGGCGCATATTCGACATACTTTCAAACATTGTACGCTTACATATTGGGTCCATCAGACCCGCTGTTGCATTTTTTCACGAGAAAATCAAATACTTATTGTTAAATTTCGTTCCTACGAAGTTTATTTAAGTATAAAAATTAAAGTGTTAAAATTATTTGTTTATATCCCAAAAATAATTTGTTAAATTTAAATTTACGTCTATAAATCAATATTTCATTCGCCTTGTTTAACTGTCCGATTTCATACTGAAAGAAAATATTTATTTACTAAGAAAACACTATTGTTTAGTGTTGTCCATGCGCAAGAAATAAAAGAACGGGAATCAGGAAAAAATCGCATACACGCAAATTAAAAAACAGGTTGCATATCCGTCGAATGAATGATGCATATATATATTTTAACATGTAGTATGCGTGAAAAATATACTTCTTGTATATTCACATTTATGAAAAATTGAATATTTCTTCGAGTAAAAACAGGATAATGAAATGTTGATTAAAAGGAAGTTAATAAAAAACAGATCTAATGTAGTTTTGAAAAAAAAAAAATTTTATAATTATAACTATCAAAAAGTTATATTGTAATACGTTGTTAACAAAATTGCATATATTCGAAGGTTCTGGGATCAAATCGTACTACCGTACACGCCGACTGGTGTAATTTATATTTATCCTTGATCGATCATAGGTAAATACACTTACATTATCGTGTCTCTCTCTTTCACATCCTCAATAATAATATATAGCATAGTTTGAAGACTTACCAATCTGAAGTTGTAAGTTGCTTGACGGCAGACACTTGACTTCAGCCACTAAATAATATAACAAAACACGAAAATTAAATGTGATCGCTTAATTCAACACATAAAATCACTACAATTAAATATACCTGGCCATGAATGTAAATAAACGCAAAACTTGACTCTGAATAAATTCGTTGAAACGCTTGTTTACATTCACAGTCAGTACATTTTCTAATGATTTTATCGTGTTATCTTCGAAAAGCTTTCATTTTAAAAACGTTTTCTTTTATCATTATTTCATAAATTAATATTTATTCATTTTAATAATTTAAAATGGATGTATAATAAAGTCAAATATATTATATTATTATTAATTAATTATATTTATATTTAATTTTTTATATATTTATATATATGATGAACTATATATGTACAAAATAATATTATAATATCATATAATAAATAAAAATAAAATAATCAAACTCAAAAGTAAGTATGCAAAATTCTGGAACAGACAAAGATAACAGAGTGATCGCTTTCTTTGTTCTTTTTATTTCACATGTTCTATCTCAAATATGCTGAAATCAGCAATACCAAGTTACCAGTGTTGGGCTAATTAATAAATAGCAATTATTTGACTATGCGAAATATATGTTCAAGTAATTTTTAATTATTAATTAGCCCAACACTGCTACCTGCGCAGAAAAAAACATGTGGCTCAACGTGTGGATAGGGGTATCCACACGTCGAGCCACACGATTTTTTCTGCGCGGGTAATTACACATAAATTAATAAAAATAAAAAAGAAAAAAAGGCTAAATGTAAAATGTATACCTTCTTCATCTCTCCTTGTCTAGAAATGTTAATAGGGCACTTTCAACACTCACGAACACTACCGAATACGCGACACGTTACCCCGAATAACTGTGCTAACGGTGATACGAAACGGTAAAACGAATTTATAAAATCACAATTAATGAAAAAGAGCACTCGCGACACGATGACGGAATAAACACAGTTACCGCGACGAAGATCGGGGCACTACTGAGTCACAAAATGGTGGACGCGCTCGAACTAACATGGCCTCGGCAACGATTATCAACTATCGATCGACCAATCGAATTCTTGGTCGACCATATTGATTCGAGTGCTTTCGGTGTTATGGAAATTAATAATTATATTTATTACAGTTTTATATTCTATTTTTGTTTTTAATCATATTAAGTAGATTTTATATTTTAATTATTTAAACAATATTCTAAAATAATAAAGAATATGCATCATTTCTTGCTGAAAAAGTTGTGATTATTGCACAGTATTGTTTTATTTTATATTTTTAATTTACATTTTTTATTAATTATATTAAGTATGTATCACGTGTATATGGAATTGATAATTTCTTGCAAAAAATATGAATTGCAGTTGATAAATATATTTTAATATGTAAAAATATTATTTTTCGTTCGTTTCAGATTTTAATATTCATTTTTTTTTTTTTTTTTAAACTTCTAGATTTGTCGTCTGGGTTAACAAGTAAATATATATTGCAATTTTATTACTTTATTTTAAAAAAACCACTTGACAAAAAACAATTGCTAAACGATTGCTACGTGTATGTAGATATTTATTTCATTACTTATTGTATAATTCTTTTGTTCTTTTCATGGTTTTATTTAAGGTTATTAAAATAATGTTGATGTAATATCAAATGTTTTATACATTACTTTACATATTAACTTAATTAACGTAACATATTTTTCAAATGTAAACAATTTTAATTACCTACATTTTTCTAAAAATAAGTTTCCATAGTCATTACTTTCCTCAGTTTTAGAAACAAAATTAAAACTTCGAGATACATTTTTCACAATTTATCGGAATAATTGGTTTCTTTATATAACGCAATAATAGAACGTGCCGTTTCAAAAGTTTTGACCTTTACTTTAAAGTGACCTTTTGATTAGCCGGTTATGATTTTATGAAGCCAATCGTACATTATGTATCAACTTTTGATGTGGCCGGAAATCGAGCTACCAAGGTGTGTGCATTTTAAATCAAATTTCTCTGCTCGTGCATCACGTCCTTATAACTATAACCTCTTATTCCAAAGACAATATATATTTATAACTTTGAAAACAAACAAATCGTATATCATTATTTAAGAAGCTCTTTTACATAACTTATTTTAAATAATTAAATTTCAATTGTATCATGTACAGGATGTACTGCGATTCGTAGTGACGGATTTAAACTTTAAACAATGCTGAAAATTGCAATTGTTTCAAAAAGTTAATGTAAACAAGACTCAAAATTGAACTTAGAGAACAATAGAAAACCAAAAGAAACGAAAGAAAATTTATGTGGAGAAAAATGTTTTAATCTATTTCGGAAAAAATAAACTATTTATTTGAAATGAAAAAAAGGTCAAGTATACACAATTTTTAAACACGTATATGAAAAGGGCAATCAACAAACATACATAACAAAAAAGATTGTCTTGTTTTTCCCGCCACACCAATCCATTCAAACAAAACTATTAAATTTAATTGCAGAAATTTATAATAAACGTTTGATTTAAAATAAATTCCAACATGTAGGACTATAAATTGTTAATCATATTAAATCTTATTTAAAAATTCGATTTCGCATGTGTTGTGATATAGATTGAGCAGTTATATTGGCGACAAGCCAATTTCACAGCGCCACTACAGCAGGGAATATTGTCTTCGCAAGCCAATGCCAAATTGACCGTAGCTTTGAAAATGGTCGAATAACTATGTTTAAAAAATGAAAAAGTCCGCGTTTATTGCCAAACACATTCACGAAAACAAAGTTATCTATTTATTATATTTTTTTTATTTACGATGTTCTTCTGATTAGAAAGCGATCAATACCATTTCCGTTTTTCAATGGTTACTAATCGTTGAGTTAAATATCTATTTACTGCTTTTCGACACTATCTAAATACTTTCATACAATTAATTAATATTTTAATTATTCGGGTGAAGCACTTTTCAAACGAGATCAATTAAAAACGAAGAGGGGATAAAAAGCAAGAGCAAAGAATGGTAAAGAAGACCGATGGGAAACAAGAAACGCAAACTGGAAACGTTGCCTTGAATGTTTCATTCACTTTCGAACGTCTTGTAAATATTTAAGAGGAAATTATAAAGGTTGAAAATGTTCAGCAAAGTAAATCGCTTTATCATGCTTCATTCTAAAAACGGCTTAAAAGCTTCCTAAATTTCATTATAACATAAGAATGCTAGCGTATATATTGAAGAACGATATTTGTCCCGTTTTTAGGTAAAATACCGTGAAATGCGTATTCGCGCAGAAACGTTTTCATTTTAACGGCGAGATTTAAAACGATTTTATATTCATTTCGTGGCGCTTAATTTAGTTACGATGAAAATTATTTTCTTAAGCATATATTCACCGAGTGCAAATTTTCAATGTGGAGTTAAAAATATGGACGTGATATTATTTTTGAAATTTAATACAATAATAACATCGCAATAATTTAATATAATAATATTGTAATCTCAAACTGGCGAACTAAAAGAAAACAGGACTTTTCAAACACTACTGCAATATTAACGAACTTAATCCCTTCATTTTTTAAGAGCGATTGAACTTGTAAATAATTAGTAAATGTATTAATTTTTAAATTTAATGAATCTCTTGTAATAAAGAAAAAAAAAATTTATTCTGAATTCTCCTCATTAGGACGTAAGTAATCCCGGCGTAACGTTATCATCGTTATTATTTCATCCGCCGAGCACACAGATTGTTTTAAAACTGATAAAGGTGAAAAGAGACGACAAATTAATATAGAAAGAGATAATTGTTGAAAATGAATACTGAAATTGACACGACGATCAATATAACTGGAGCTGGAAATTTTAACATTATTAACAAAAGCTCACGCATGAATTATGAAATATGAAACAAATGAAATGATAAATAAAAATTTGATTTCGAAATTTGGCAGAAGATAATGAGACGTGGATTTTATAAAAAAGATTATGCAAACGTATAAAAAACTTTGTTTACAATCGCTCTTTATTTGTCTCTAATCTGACAAGCAAGAAGAAAAGCTCCTAGAAAACAAATGATATGACGTCTTTTACAAGAATGCTCCTTAAAATGGATTTCGTCGAACAGGGAAGATTTGCAACGGGAACTTAAAAAATAAAAGGCTCTGTTTTTATGCATGTAAGAGAGCGGCATGAATTTCTTTTAATTGTTCATCTGATTGTTGACCTTCTCTATAAAAATATTATTATCTGCATTATTATTATCATCTTTTTATATCATGCCCATCTGTTATTGAAATTTTATGAATCACCTCGATATTCATATTCCTTCATTTTCCGGAATACATTACATTGTACGAAACAAATATTAAAATTTAAAACTTTGCATAAAATATTGCATCGGCTGACCAAACTCGATCTCCTTCACTGTTTCTACCAACTGCTATCTTTTCATATCAAATATCGTCTCTTGATTTCAATGGCGAAATATAAATCACCTTCGAGCGGACCATCCTGCAGGTCGGTCTTCCGAAATGCCGCAAATTCAGCGAATTATTGGGAAACAAAAGGCGGAGGGAAAAAACGCAAGGCCGAAATTGAATTGTACTTTTAAATAGCGACGCCCGCGCCTGTTTGATCCATCGTACGAAAATGCGAACACGATATTGCATCCGTAACAGCTGTCTGACCTGATCCATCGATGCAGATTCGTTCATCCTTCATACATCCATTCATCTAACTGTCATCCTTCGGAACCGCAGAGCACACGATCGCAAAAGCTCGACTACAACTGACGCGTGCGCGCCAATACAAACGGCAACGCACGTGTAACTTACACGTACGCGAATCACCAGCGTTTCACAGTCGCCGGTTCGGTCCGGTAAAAAGGACCAAGAGACGAGCCATATGGCACGAAGTGACGTATGCAAGCCACTCGTCGTGTCATTCGCATGGCGACAGTCCTGGATAACGCTAACAAGATTTATGGTCAACACAAGGGTCCCCCGAATTTCCTCTTAGCTTCTCCATTTTGCCACTCGTTACGATGCACGCGGAATAAAAGACGAGCTTTCACACTTTGTTCCTATTTTTGCAATCGTTCGGACCATTCAATGCCGCCTGACCGAAATTGAAAATGTACTATTACAAAACTATTATTCTAATTCAATCAAGCTGGCATTTTCTTGCATAGAACATTTTGACTACAGGTAAAACAATATTCGCCAAAAACTCATTTCTTAATTAAAAAGAATTATGCCGAACAGAAATGAAACGCAGTTTGATGTTAAATTCGCAATCATTTGAAAATTAAATAGAAATTCAGAAGCTGCGCTTTAACTTGCAAAATAAGTTGCAGCTAATAAAACGCGGGAAAAATCCACGCTCCGCGAAATCACGGAAACATTAAATTGACCTTTAACCCGAGACTGGATAAAATGAAAATGTGAAGTTTCTGCTATTAGAGCGCAATTTTTTTCTATTTACGAAACGTGAATTTAAACATAAATCATTGTTCAGAAGCCACGTTACGTTTTAACACGGTCCTGGAAGAAATTAGAAAACTTTTCATAGTCAGCGAGTAATACGAGTATTTGAAGCAACTTGAATCAACGTCTCGACTTGTGGTGACCGAGTTTGTGGGGAATAAACACACCGCTCAGGCGCTACCGTTTTGTGCAAACTTTAATTTTATTTTTGCAAGATTCAATTAAATTATTTGGATACTAATTAATTTGCTAGTTGTTTCGATTAAAATTGGTGTAGTCGACGTAACAAGCTATGAGTTATGTTTTTCGTAATGTAACATAATTTTAATGTAATTAATAAAATTTAGAATGTTTCAACAGAAAAAAAATATAAAGTTAAAATATTAAAGGATTGAAGAGCTATGATACTACATGTAATTTATCATATTTTAAAGTTGTTAATAGTTGTTAATACAATTTTTACGTGGAAATATGCTGTGATACAAATTTACCGGCACAGAAGTATTGAGCGTGCTTAATTATTTTGTTATCTATAATTTCATGGTATTGAAACTTATTTCGTAAAACTAATAGCCAAACTTGAACAATCTGCTTTAGTTCAATGTTTCTCGATATCGTGGAATAATAGAAATTTTATCCATGGCATCATCCATAGTTCAAATTATTCTGTTTGAGCGATTCGAAATCCAACAGCGTTTAATCATATCTCGTTCCTTGAAACATTCCACAATTGCAAATACCAGCGGCAAAAATTCATTATTAATTTTGATATGGAACTAAGTTTTGAAAATGATTTCAATAATGTTATTACCGCCTTATTATTTTGGCGAAAAACTTGTTACCTACAAATTGAAGTTTATCTTGTTCGGTATGATGCATATTGCTATTTAGTGATGCAGTAAAGTGTCTTTGTGTAATTGAAATTACATTGAAAAAATGTTGACGAACTCGCACGGAATATTTAATTTTCAATGAAAGAGACGTGATTTATTTAAATTTATTTAAATCAACTAATCTTCATTATGCCTCAGAATGTAAAATTTTAATATTTTTTTGTGATTTGTAATAACTTCACATTGTTACCACTGATTGAGTAAAGAAAAATCTATTTTAAAATATTGTATACGAAAATTAAAAAACAATTACTTTTGTTTGTTATTGAATTGGGAAAGTCGAATGAACTTTTATTTTGATGAATTCTCAAAGCAATTTAAAGCAATTTATTTTTTGTTTGTAATATGCAATTCATTAACAATAATTTTTCTATTTGATTCAACAATTTTCGTAAGGTGTAAATATTCGCAATTTTCATTAGTTTAACTTTACATTTGTTTTAACTTTTTTTTCATACCTTACAATATAATAAATTCCTGAAACAATAATGCCATCTTCGAGGTATAGATAATTCATTGTATTTACTGGTTTATACAGCTAAAGCTACTAATGTTCAAAATCTTTCTCTTTAATCATGCCTCAATCACCTTAAATTATTGAGACGTATTGTACAGTCGTTCGCCAAAGGTCAAGACTTATCAAAGGCGATTAAATTCACTGTCAATTTCAATATACATGTTTCGATGTGTACAATACATGGTGCGAGTGGATTCCCAAATCTAATCACACGCAAGACTGACCACTTGCCAAATTGAGGACAGCGTAGGAAACAACATAGGAATTACGACCGTCTGGAATATGCAACAGCGCGAATGTGCTATTTAAATTAATACCAAGTGTATAACGGAAACTCAAGCGCAAGTTTGAATTCGAGTTTACAAACGTTCATCGCGCCACTGCGAGGCCACCGGCTACTTCCACTTTTGCCAATTCCGCCGCGACTCCCATGCGAACAAGTTTTACGTATTGCGAAAACAAATTGATCAATCATTAAACCGCGCTCGCGATATTCGCCCGCCCGTCGTTTCCCTCGCTTATTAACTTGGTCGTCGCGGAGCTCAACTTTGCGCAGCATTATTTTAATTCTGGGACATAATAATAGCTGGTAAATAGCGTATTTTTTCGCTCTCGTTAGTTTAAATAGTCGTTCAGCAAGTCGCATTTCCGAGTCGTGAAATGAAAATAACGGGGACTATAGCAATGTTGTGACAACATTTAATCTACGGCACCGAAAGTGGGCTGACATTGTAAACAATGACGTGAATTAAATTAGACGTTGAAAGTAACGCTGGGCCGTTTACTATATTTTGGATATTCCTGTACATGAAACGGTCGTTCACAGTGTACCATAATACACAAAACTCCAGCTGACAAAGCAGGCCTAAGGAATCGAATAAAACGTCAGTGGTTTTCAACTACGGAGAATACAATTTTTATATTAAAAATTTGGGTTTATAATTTTATGCATACATATGTGGATAGACAGTCTAAAATATTACAATGGATGAAGAAAAATGATTTGACTTAAAAGATTTAATGATTGACGCAAAAATAAGTATTTTGCAATTTCATACTTGATGGAGAAAATGATATGATAACAAAGCTCTGACCGAAGACAAAAATATCAAAACTTCGTAATTATGAAAACGTCATACTTGTTAGAACACATGTTATTTTCAAGTGCCTGCCCAAAAATACATTAATACTGTAACAACTGTTTCAACTATTTCTACCGAACATCTAATCTATTAATAAACAAAAATATTATAGCATCAATAGATGCAAAATGGTTACTTTGCGGTTGATTACACTGTTCCCAAAATGATTCCAATGTCAATCAACGAATTAACGCAATAAACGTTCTTTTGTTACTTCACATTATGCTTACAACTCTTGTTCCCGGGAACATTTATCCAATTAATTTAATTGAACCGTTAATAATTAATACGGACAAAATAAAATCGTTATCGTCAGTTCACCGACGAAATTTCTATTAAACTCTGGTTTATCTAAAACGGATAAATGATAACTTTGTAATAAATTATTTATTTAACGTCAATCAGGATATTCATTTAAACTTTTCTGACAACCATTGATTTTTTGCTGACGAATTGTTTTCCTCGTCTTTTCTTCTTACTTTTTATCAAACAATCATTATTCCCCATCATTATCGACCAATCGTTGATTAGTAATGAAATTCAGCGGCAGTGATTAAAAATCAATTATTCTTCTTTGATTTATTTAGCTCGACGCTTCCAGCTGAATAATACAATTGTACCAATTACAGCTTGATATTATAGGCGAATTCAATTTTGATCGCATTTTCGTCATTGGCGATTGGCCGATGTAATTTGTTCGCTAAAAAAAATGCACAAAAAATGCGACCAATTCGTTAAAATTTGTTTGTGTTGTTGCGATTGGTCTGGTGGGTTATCAATCGCGGGGGCGAATGACACGAAAAAGTTGGTCAATTACCAAAGAGTTGGTCAGACTTGGGCGACGCAAAAAACGAGAAAAAACGAGCGCTCGCGTCTCTTTTCAGTCACCGTCGGCGTCTGTTTCTCGTCCGTTCGGCGTTCCTCGTTGAGCTGAGCTGCTTCCACCGACAACCAGTGTACAAGTGGCTGTAGATCCGCTAAAAGAGGCAGCGAAACTTTTGCGAGAGCCGTACTCTCGGACGGTTGACTTTCAGAAAGCGTAAGTTCCCGTTTGCTCGTCTCAATTGTGCGCCCTTTCGCTGAGAATTACAAAAAGCAACCGATCGAAAACATTCCTCGGAAATTTCGTTCGTTTGAATGTTTTGACCGGCGACAAAAAGGGGATGATCCGTAGAGTTGCCACTTGAAAATAATCATATACAACCAACAAGTGTGTCGATCATTTATCTTGTTCAGACATCGTTAATAATTAGTTTAAA
This sequence comes from Aradophagus sp. ZL-2020, assembly GCA_022817685.1. Classification (NCBI taxonomy): domain Eukaryota; kingdom Metazoa; phylum Arthropoda; class Insecta; order Hymenoptera; family Scelionidae; genus Aradophagus; species Aradophagus sp. ZL-2020. The sequence goes on along the minus strand of JABFOV010000582.1, from coordinate 3,831 downwards.
GACCGGCCGCATACAATTTGCGCCGATGCGCTGTAAGAACAGCATATACATCGGCAATAACACTACTGGTAAACGGAGAGAAATTTTTGATCGGGGCAAAATAACTAGTTGTGTTGAACGTTCAAAGATTTCTATTCAAATGTACAAAATTTAAATAATAAAAGTCAATTAAATGTAGTAGAAGTGTCTTATAAAAATTCTTCTAATTACTTTTACAATTAACTTTAAAATTATTATTATTATTATTATTTTTTTTTTTTTTTTGAACGTTAGTTTATCAAATCAAACATCATTGAACAGTAATTTACTTATCCACGAGTGTGTTGGTAGTTTATGAATATAATGAAAATCGTACAAGAGCATCAAATTATTTTACCTAGTGCATTAAGCACAATAATTACAATAAAAGCAATCAATATTCATTTAGCAGTGAAAATGAATTGGCTGAGTCTACTTCAACAATCAGCATACGTTAAAACTATAATAAATTAAAAAATAAAAAGATAGCAAATAAAGAAGCATTGGATTTCTTGCTAATCTTATTTTGTATAATATTTTTCCATTGGTTTTCAGGGCGATTTACAATTCTACAAGTAATTATTTTAAGGACATAATATTATTTGTTTTAGAAAACAAGGAAAAGAAGAATAGAGGACGGAATGCAGCCGGAAAAAATTGTGAAATGAAATCACATTTCTCGGCACTATTGATTTTTAAGGTATGCAGTTATATTTAATGAAAAGTACGACAAAGTTTTATTGATTCAGTTCGAGAACAAATGACATTTAGTAATCATTTGTATCGCCAAATTGTAACAATTATTTTATATTATGTAAGAATATGTAAGAATGAATATCTATATATTTGATCAGCGGTTAATGTGTATAAATTATTGCCTACTTTTATCAAATTAGAAATGGAACAAATAAATTCAACAGCTGTAGAAGTCTAAATAAATCTAAACGTGAAATATGGCTTAAACTTTTCGTGATTCAATATCTAAATGCACGAATAACGAAAGCGTTAATTTATATTCCGGGAAATAAATCGCGCCAACTCTTTCCTGTGACTTTTTTTTTTCTTTCATTTCGTTAACGCCCAAAGAAGGGAGGGCGCTGTTCGTACAGATAATGAGCTAATTCGAATAATTCAATGCCGACGCTGTAAACAACGCGGAAACAAATGAATGATCCCGAAATGTGCATACAATACACGTAACTGCTTTTTTTTTCCCTTCTTGCCATTTAATTAAGAACTTTTAAACTTACTAATTTAAAACTCTTACGACCGGCCATTTGTATTCGACTTTACCGACGTTGTAGAGACGTTAAGCTGATTACAAGATCAATTGATTAAATAATTCGACGATTCATAGATAATTGATTGCATTGTTCCTGATGTAACATATCGTACATTTTTCTTATTATAATGTTAGCGAAATTCAATACCCTCGGAAACTATATAAGTTGATGTAATACTTCTTGTGCGAATAAAATAAAACAAGTGATGAGAGCATCGAGGAAAATATTTTACGAATGTAATGATGTATCCGAAGAAATTGAACTCTACTTGTTTTCAATTTAGCGGTTTGAAAGTTATTTAAAGTAAATAAAAATGATACACCTTTACGAACAATATTGAATAAAAATTTATTTCCTCGGACTATTAATACTCCGGTCTATAATCTGCAGCATTCCGTCCTAGTAACCCAAAATACGACTTCTTCGCACGTGCGATGATTCCGAGCGACGAACTAAATCGCGGAATTTAGAATCTGGCGGATAATCTCCAGGCCGTTATCGTTTATTTGTTTGTTTGTTTTAATGGCGCATCTTTTCCCCGAGCGAGGGCGTCGAGCGCCGGCAATACGGTCAAGAAAGACTGGCGGCGTTGGATGCTCGCGGCCCAATCTCGTAGCTCGAGAAGAGAAAAAGCGAGCGGAGCAGAGCTGCGCCGAAGAAGACCAAGAGACGTCGAGATCGGCGCTTGCGCCGGCGTCGGATGCACTCGAGTCCGCTTTCAGCAGTCGGACCTTCGACTCCGGACCGCGCGCACGTACCGGCTTCGCTATCGCCGCCCTTCGCGACTACTCCCCGGCAAATGTTTCACGCGCTTTTATTCAGCCACGCATCAACACAACTATCATCCAAAGGTGCATTTTCTATCCTCCTTCCTAACATCTGTCTCGTCATCTTTCCTTTTTCAATACGTTATATTTTTAATTTTTATAAACATTTAATTAAGTGACTCGACTCGGTAGTGAAAGTTGACGAGGGCTTGGTCGTGACGAAATCGACGATACGAACCGCAATTAGGTGCTCCATAAGACCACCGATGGTCCACTGAAGAAGTATAACAGTTTTTAAACGAAGTACAAAGGCGAACGGAGCAATCATCTTCAAGACATTTAAGATGCGAATTTAAGGGTGGATCGCGAAAGATCGTTGCGCCAGATTTTTTCGCGAACCTTTAAAAAGTGTTACGTGAATTGGGGCAAAAGCGGTGGACGATCGTTGAGTAAGCGTTGGTGAGACCTGACCGTGCTCCAGCTCGCCACGGCAACCTTTACGTTAAGACAAATGGGGTGTGATCAAGCCAACAAGTTTTCGTTCCGTATATGGCGAAACAAATTTTCGGAAGGTCGTTTTTCATTCACAAGTGAAAGATCAGGCCAACGTATTAATTTCGTGGCAAAACCAGCGGACGATCGTTATTCATTAAAGTGTCATTGGGGCGTAAACAGAACGTCAAGAGTTGGAGCGCGACAGAATTTGATGTGAATTTATGCGGCAACGAAGATCGAGTAGCAGTAACAATTTTGCGTGAATTTAAGAAGGACTGGGGACGGGGGGTGAAGTCGTTGCCGCCGCTGCGGGAAAATCAAAGACGGCTCGATATTTACGGCCGCGCAAAAGTACACGGAATATACATCGCTTTGACGTGATGGATTTTATTACGAATGATTTTGACGCGCGATAATGTCGGCATCGCGCAACGCCCGTCGCGTCGGGAAAACGCGCCCGTCAAATTTCTCTTTTAGCACTTTTCCACCGTGGTAACTTTGGCGTCTTCGCATCATCGCCAATTTTTTCCACCCGTCTTCATCGACGGGCCCGGGACTCGTGAGGAAGGGCGTTATCGTAACTTATTCGTTTCGTCGGCAATTTCCGAGTACTTTCAATCACGATTAGTATTTTCTTTCGTTTCTTTGCAAAGATTGTGGAATGGGATCTCTGAGATCCAGAGTGAAAGTTTAAAGTCGATGAATTTAAAAGTGAAAAAGTACGACTTAATTGGCTACAAGTGTGAAATTTCTTTGAAATAACGTTACTAAATTTTTGATTGAAAAAAAAAAAAGAAAAGAAGTTGTTATTGAAATAATGATTATGTAATGATTAGTTATCGATCGATTTGTTTATTTAAGCTTTGCAGAACTATGAATAAGTAAATTAAATATTACTGTATAATTCAAATTATAAAATTTATTAGGGTCTAATAGACCCTTAAATAGCCCACATTTATAAAGGTATCATTTCTAATTATCATTTTGAAATAAACGTTTGAGGACTAAAGGACTCCTTATTTTTAATGCATGTTATGTGAGACTTCATTCGAGCAATAAAAACGGTTTAATTCAATGCGAATTTCGTCTCATTTTTCATTTCCACAATCTGCAAATGAGACGTTCTACCATTTCAAGTGAAACAAAAAGAAACGATTCAGCCATTAGAGGAATTCAAACGACGCGTCCGATTTTGGAACGGCGAACAGTGCGAGTGGCCAAAAAAAAGTTGCCTCCGGTGGCAGAGTTGTCCCCGCGAATAAATATCC
>JABFOV010000581.1:0-35591 GCA_022817685.1 Aradophagus sp. ZL-2020 | reverse complement strand
GTGAGAGAGAGGGTAGGCATGCATGTCGTAATTGTTGTAAGTGTCGTGGAGCGACGTCTAGTGGTAAATGATAGAGCTTCGTTTTTTATTTGTTTGATTAAATTTTTTTTTTGGGAATAATTTTTTTTGTATTTTTTGTTTTTTTTTTATTTTTTTTTTATCAAATTTTCTTTTTTTTTTTTTTTTTTTTTTTTTTTTTTTTTTTTATTACAGTCTAACTTTAAGATACTTTTATACTTTTAAAATACAGGAATGCAGTTATAAAAATTATACACAATAATCAAATCATACATGAAATTGTTTATTTATTTTTGTTATAATAATTACCTTTTTCTATTTTTTTTTCTTTTTCATCAAGTTTAGGAAACTTCGAAAGGAAAATTATGCATACATATAATATAATGTATACAATAACAACTAATACAAGGTTACAAAATATAAACAACATACGAATCAGTGTTACCTGGTTTGAAACTCAAGCATAATTCTCTAGAGGGCGTATTTGTGTTGCCATTTAAACCGCGAAATGTTAAGTTGGTAATGGCGTAAGATAAAGTCAGAAAAATATGGTGTAGCAGCTAGGTGCAAAGTTAACAATTGTGTTTATGTTAAATGAAAAATGAGAGATCAATCCAAAGAATTATAAATATATGTATATATATTTTTTATATTATAAAATGAGGAAACTCTTGACAGTCATATTTATAGTATTAATATTCGATTATACAACGCATTCTTACAGTCACAGTGATAGTTTTGATGAGGAATTATTTCTCAAACCTTTGCCGAGTGGTCATGTTTACGCTTATTTTCAATTCACTACACTTTGGGAAACGCAAAATAATCCTGAAACCTGTAAGAAGAAAAATAAATGCATACTAATTTAGCAATAAAAATGTAATATAATAAATTAAAATGATATGTCATTACAATTTACATTCATTCATTATTACAAACAACAAACACTATAACAAGAGTATCTACTGAGTATATAAGAATATCTGACGAATTCAAAAATTGCCCTGAAATCAAAGGATCTTGATTATTTGTAAATTTAATTTTGCCAAGGGATTTACATTTTCTTTTTTTAATAATATTCAATAACATTACCAATCTTATTCTCAGGGGATATATTGTTATAGTTCATTTTATGAATATCTTGTCAATTAATTCTAGTGCTTGCTTCAACATTTTTTTCATTAATTTAAATAATATTTCAGTGCAACATTCTCGATTGTTTCCACGAGGTCTTAGCGAAATTATAAGTAGACACAATGTTAATGAGCTACATGTGACTTTAACTCAAGGTTTATGGAAATACAAAGATTGGGGATACCCATTTTATGATTCTAGTCCAGGTGCTGAAATCACAGCATGGTTTAATGAAAGAGTTAAAGAGTAAGTCTTTTTTGTTTAAGTTTACTTTAGAAACTGTGTTTACTGTAAAATTAAAGTATACAATATTCAATTAATACAACCTAACTTATAATTGCAGTGTGGATAAAGAATGGAAGGGTCTCACAAATGCTTTAGCTGGTCTACTTTGTGCGTCATTAAATTTTGTTGACACTACAAATACCTTATCTCCAGAATTTAGTCTGAGACCTACTGGTGCTATTCAGAAATCACCTAATTCCACTTATTTGCGGTATTCCTCATTACCTAGGGAAACAGTTTGCACGGAAAATTTAACTCCATTCAAGAAACTACTTCCCTGTGATTCAAAAGTAATATTCATTGGCAGATAGTGCAATTACATGACAAGCCAAATGTTCAACTCATCTTCATGAATTTATTTGATTTTTCACTTATACAGCTACTTTTTGTATATACATATTTTTTACAGTTCATAATAATAGTTTTTAATAAATAATTAATTTTAATTTCAGAGAGGTCTAGCAACATTGTTAATTTCTGTACCAATTCATAATACAAATTATCATTCTCTTGGTATTCATTTCCGCACTGTTTGTCGTAACCCAGAATGTACAAGATTATCTTTGGAACTTCGTCAATCTGTCTCCCTCATTTATGATGTATTATTACATGAAGTGCAAGTAAGATGATTCATTTTTTATCTATTCTTTTTTATTTATGCAATATAATGAAACAATTGGAATCCTAGTCTCATCAAGTAGTAATATTAAATTGGATTTATTCCAGACTTGGACTCTTCCAAGATTTTTTGGTTCGGGATTAAATGGTGCTTGTCCTTTAGCGACTTTGAGCAATATTTATGTCGATGTAAGCAGCAATAACACTGTACATACTTACGATTTAACTCCCACTCCAACAATGGAAACAACTAGTTATAGAGGTGGTCAAAAAAATAAAATAGCCGTTTATGATGTAAGAACTCATGCAAAAGATGGTATGTTCACAATAGCTTGTTCCTATGAGAAGAAAACAATGGAAAGTGTGAGTTATCCATCTATATTATATGCGAACAGATACGTCATTGGTAAGTTTAATTACAATGGTAATAACTAAATACAATAACACATTGTAAAAAAAATTTTATTATTATTTTTTTTTTTTTTTCATACAAATGCTATTTATCTAATAGAAATCAACGCTTATCTGTCTTTAGGAATTAATTTTCTGTCCGGGTTGTTTAATACATCATTGTTTAACAAATATATCATTCTGAAAATTATATTATATTAAAAAAATACAGATAAATTGTACGGCATTATACATTTACTAGGTACTAAAATTTTCTGTATTAATAAATACATGATCAAACCAACAATTTTTTTCAAGGATATGGACAAGAAAGAGGTAGCCTGGTAACAAAGCTTTACAATAATTACTGGAAGCCACTGGACATAGTTCTGTTAGAAAACATTCCCTGGTACTTGCCCATGTATTTGCATACTATGAAAGTGACAAATAATGATAAAGAAATTCATCCTAGTAAGTATAAAATGAAAAAAAAAAAAATATATAGAATAAGAAAAACGAACATTATTTTCATTATTATAATTTTCAAAAACTTTTTGCAGTTGTCAAACGGTATGTTCCTGCTCGAGATCGGGAGAAACCGCATTATTTAGAGTTGATTCTGCGGTTACCCGCTCGTTCCATTACCAAATTTTCAGTTGAAATAGATTATTCATTTTTGAAATGGCAAGAATACCCTCCTGATGCAAATCATGGTTTTTATATTGGTCCAGTTATAATTACAGCATCTCTTCCTATTGCTCGAAATTACACTGCATTGCCTATAGATGGAAGCACTATTACATCTGTGTAAGTATGTTTACTACAAATGTTATTTATTAATTATTTATTTTTAACGCAACCAAAAAAAGTCATATATTCATCATTATTCATTAAATTCCTTCCATTTTAAAAGGAAAGTATCATTTTACCCTTTTATCCATATAAATCTAGAAAATCAGCATTGTTTATTAAATAATATATCTATTTACTCGTCAACAGATTCAACGCTTCGCGACAAGGATATATTGTAGAATTACGAACAGAAATTCTTTTGATAAGTCTTCCCACGCCTGATTTCAGTATGCCGTACAATGTATTATGCCTTACTTGCACGGGAGTTGCAATCGTCTTTGGGCCATTAAGTAACATAACATCAAAAAGATTAGTATTGAAACCGCAAAGTCCAAACTTAATAAGTAAAGTACTTTCTCTTATTAAAAGTATACTATGTAAGCAAAAAGAGCAGAAAGAAAAGGCTGAGTGATTTTTTATGAATGAAATTTTTTTACTTAAATTATGCATAATAAAAAATTTACAAACGTATAATTCTGTACTTTTAATTGTTATGTTCATTATGTTCATAATATCACTTAACAAATTAGTGATAATCAGTTTTTATTTCTTTACAACTTTGTCATTCTTTTTAATGAATGTCACTTTTACCTCACCAGACGGAACACTTTTTCACCGGATTCATTGGCGAACCTAAGGGACACTTGAACACTTGTGCGAATTCCTTAAAATTTGATAATGTTCCAATCACGCGATACTTGCCGGGCGAATGTACAGCAGTTTTCAATCTATTCCTCGTTGCTTCGGGACGTAATGAACCACACCACACTTGTGCAAAATTCAAAAAGAACAACTGCCTGCTTGTTGCGTTTATCCCTGGTAGTGTTTCTTTTGTATCTCCATTAACACTCAGCCATTTTTCATAAGCCTAAAATGAGTTTATCGACAAAAGTGAATTTTTTGTAGTTTCTAAATTAAAATTAAATTTGTTAATTATATTTTATTCCCACAGAAAAAGTAATTAGGTTGAAATCATTAATATGATGTAAAAAAGATTTATATAACATACACTATATGCTTGTTTTATCCCTCCATTATCAGCTATATTTTCTCCTTGAGTATTGACTCCATCAACTTTCATGTTTACTTCGGTAACAGTGAAACGATTGTATTGATCTAAACGGTGAAAAAGAAATGACAGATAAAATGAATATTTTGCAACACTTGATGGAAGAAAATCTGTCTTTGCTAAGAACAGAAATTCTTCAAACAAAACAGCTATGAGTGTAATATTTTTATAAATGTAATAATTATATCTTGGCTATATATAATTATTAATGAAAACCTATTAAACATTGAGCTCTTTCTTGAAATTTTTTAATATCTTCATCTTTCCACCAGCGATTTAAATTTCCACTTTTGTCGAATAAACGTCCTTTGTCGTCAAAACCATGAGTAATTTCATGGCCAATTACTACCCCGATACCTCCGTAATTTAAACACTTTGGATAGTACTTATGATAAAAAGGTGGCTGTAGTATTCCAGCAGGAAAAACTGAAAACATGTATATTCCAATTTTAATAATAAAGTCATTTAATTACAATTCAAATGAATTGCAAAAATGTACGCAATTTATTACGTAAAAGTTGCATTTCATTTTTCTTTCAGATAATGTGCTTACTAATTTGATTTTTATAACGGTTATAATACGCATTTACTACAGCTGGAGCCGTATTCCACATAGTTTTATTAACAGGCGTTCCAAGTCGATTCTGTTCAACTTTTGTCAAGTAGCGCAATATGTTAAGAATGTTTTCAAAATACTTATCTGGATGAATGTTTACCTAAAATGGTACATTATGTTCTATGTCAAAAACTATTAATTTCTGACATCTTTAGTGCTTTTAAGGCCAAGTTCAAAGGCCACTTACTGATAACACCAATTTGTCAAAATACACCAGAGGACGGTTCTAACGTTAATTTTATAGTATTGTAAAATATTGATAATTTTTGGATTGAAAAAAGGCAAAACTCATTAATCTATTATTAACAAATATCTACACTGATTTTAATTAATAAAATGTTTAATTCTGTTTCAGCGAAACTTGCACATTCCTTTAAGATGTAAATTAAACAAAAGTACTTACACCTTCGTAACACTCATCAAGTTGTTTCTGATCAAGAATGTAGTCTGGGTATCCTATTCGTAATAACATTGCATCAACCTTTGCTGTCGCCAATTCTTTCGTTTCGTCTCCAATCCAGCAAGTTTTATTTAAAATTTCACGAAAAGACTGCTGTAATTCTCGCGTCATCGTCAAAGTCTAGTTTAACAAGTAACTTTATTTAATATACAAATAAAAAGACATAATTCTGAATAATTAAATAATAATTCCATTGAATTAAGATAGTCAGCGTAATTGTGTAAATAGATTATTATTATACGTATATGTGTATATATATTACGTCATTTTTACTATTTTCATCAAAATATCTTCTGACGAACAAAGACCCAAGAGCCATGCCCATATTAGCATTGACCTGAGACACGCATAACTTCCACTTTGGTGGTGCTTGTTCTCTTCCAAACAGAGTGTAATAAAATTTTTGCTTCGCTTCTTGAAACCTTTCGTCTAAATTATTCACTCTTAGCCGTACAAAGCGCCACAGAACGTAATTGGAAATGATTCTACTTTGAAAAATTGCAATGTTTCTTTTGAAGTTTCTTATTTTCGTACAAACAAAGACAAAGAGTTATATCTTTACATCGTACCTCGGCGGAGTTTTCTCAAGCAAAAGGACCAAATTCTGAATGTACTTAAATGCAAAAATTATGATCGGTTCGCTGAGCTGAACTTCGCGATCTAAAACTATCGTTAAGTAATGTTGCCAATCGACTTCCGGTATTCGGTCTTCCAATTCGCCCAAGGTCATTCTTTGGTAAAGCTTAGTTACATTTCTCCTTTCTTCTGATAACGACGTAATCTACAAGTTGAATAAGAATCATTAATTAGCATTGGGATAAAGAAATGTTACAACGAAAGTTGAGTTCAATAAAATACTCTGGCTAACTGTGCTTCAAACTCGATTATTTCGTCAGCGTCAGAAATGCTTTTTTCCATGGGCGAACCGAGCAATGTGACAATTTTGATAAAATAATTCTTGTAAGCCTCGAGGTACATTTTATACGAAGGTTGAAGAAAGTAATCTCTTGTAGGAAGTCCGAGAGATGTTTGATCGAACTGAAATCAAATTATCTTTGATTTTATTCGTTTAGATTTTATTACTGATATCTTATCTTTAATTTTATTGGTACCAACTATATTTTGCAATTGAAAAAGCTTCGAATTCATTTTTGTACCTGAATTACATATTGGTCACTGTTTTTAATGTCAGGGCCAATCCACTCTGATAATAAAATGTTATTATTGTACAGTCTCAGTTGTGCTACCAACACAAGCCAGTCAAACTTATCAGGATCCCAAGATGGATCCAAAACGGGCCAGCCTCCCAAATCATCTAACAATTTTAACAGTGGCTTTTCTTGTCTTTGTTCCAAGATCTCTAGGTCAAAAGGAAAGCAAGTGCGCATAAAGTTTTTATTTTAAAAAGGGTAAAGAATATTTGTGCAAAACAACTTGAAACCAAATTTAAATAAAAATGTAACATTGTAGTTAGTTGAAAATATCCAGATCAACCACAATGTCTGCTGCAATACCATTGTGGTAGATAGATAATCACTTTTTTTATACGCAAAAAGTGATTCATCTGGGATTGCAAATACAATGAATAAATAGAAAAAAAAATTTTAATAAAATACAAGAAACAAAAATTTAAAACCAACCTTGATTCATGCAGCTTTTGTAAAGATTTTTAGCTTTGACTATAGCATTATCTAGTCGATGTCTTCCCACGTGGTTGATCGACTCTTCCAATAGTTCCTTGAGTACTAAATCCAAAGACTCACGCAGCATTTCGAAGGTATCGTAACCAACTTTATCTTTCGGAATTGGATTATGTTTGGCCCAATTGCCGCACGCGTACTGATAGAAATCCTGGCAAGGATTCGCAGTCTTGTCCATGTACTTTAACATCATTTTCGCTTAAATAAAAGTAACGGAATAAATGATAAATGATAACAAGCTGTCGGATGAAAGTGTCGAGCAAAAGTACCCTGTTGTTTGCGGACATTTTTCTCATAAGCGTCGCCTTTCCAAAAGGATTGGAATTCAAGGGACTCGTCCACAGCAGTGTCGTCGATTGGCATCCAAGGTTCGTTGTCGAAAAATATTTCAGTCTCGTCCTCGTTTTCGCATGGACTTTGCGGATAGTCGTCGTCGTCCTCTCCTCCCTTACGCCACGAATCTTCATCGTCGTCGAAGTCATTCGCGACCGTCTTATCGGTTACTTCATCTTCTCTACGAAAAAGCAGATTTCCACAATCAAACCCTGCTTTCTTTATCGTGAGTCAATCAGTATTCATCGACACAATGGAATTGAGTCGAATTCGCAAGACAAATACTGACTCTAAATCATTCCAATCGCCACTTTCTTCATCAAACACTCCAAGCTCCGTAGTCTCTTCGTAAATCGTTTCTTCCGAATTCTCATTACCATTTTTATCATCAGGCACTGTACTGTTTCTAACGTTCTAATTATGAAATGTAATTCTTTGTACATTAATAACGACGAACAATGGAAAATAACGTTAAAATTGGAATAGGATTAAAGTTCATGCAGATTCGAGTTTAAAGAAATCGACTTTCATAAGCATCTGTATTACCAGAGAAATTTACTTGCAATTCTTGGAGAACTTCAAGATAATCCTTCTCGATATTACTTTTTCTATAGCCCGGAGTATCGTCTTCGTAAAAGAGATTTTTCGCATCGGAATCGTAGGTCATTCGCGGATGGTAAAGGATTCCGTCGCCTTTCTGCAAATTTCAAACAGTTCCTTGTTAAACAATCTTATTAACAACGATTAAAAATTATTTAATTTCCATTAAAGCTTCGTTCAGAGCAAATAGTTTTCAATCGTAACTTTGTCCTAGTAATATAGTGACTAGAAATGGGAAGATAATATATTGAGCAATAGGATCAAATTGGCAAATATCTTATTAAAATAAATATATTAATAATTGAATGAGATCAAATAATTAAATGTACCATTGGTTAAATAGATATCACGATTGACTCCCATTAAAGTCCATTTGATCAATGGACTGCTAAAAGCCGCTAATTACCAGAATATTTTAATAAATATAAATTGATTTTTCTCGACTTTCTTCAAAAGCAAGTGGAATTGACGTTGAAAAATAAAATGAAACGTACCACTCGCAAGTTTCTCTTTTGCCGCTGAGTGTTTTTCAGTTGCGCTAAATTGTCGGTGGACACAAATTTCGTATCTATATGCGAAGTCAGTGCATCGTTCTCGGCCTCGAAATTGTCCGTAGCTGTGAAATCAATTGACGCATTCCATTTGTAATTTGTACTGTTAGGCGTTTGACTGCAGTGCCACGAGAGAAATGAATCACTTACAAACGAATCGCTGACGATCGATGATTCCTTCGCCTCGATTATCCTCATCGCCTTGCGTTGATTGCAATGTATTTCTGCCGCTGGTGCTCGATCGTGACAGCACAATGAATATAATCATTATGGGTAATATTATCGCTGGTATCAAAAGCATGTATCTGATTCTTGCCCGCCATACATCGTTGCCACCCATGCACCATCTAAGAATTTTTTTATCCATTGTCAAATTCAAAGACAACAGGTTTAATAATGATTTCATATACGGTTGGTGTTTCAAAAGAGAGTGAATGTGGTAATCGTAATGCTGAGATTATTGTGACTGCATTAATCATGACATTTGTCACAGTACGAGTAGTTTAAGATTTATCGAATCCAAAATTATGTTAATTAAAGCATAGACGGGTGAAATTTTCGATAAAACAAATATTGCCGCAATTGTTACGTTCGCCATTCTCGATGATTGACGTGTTTTGAATCTTTAATGATTATTGATATTTAATGACCGTGAATTTATCTTTGAAAATGTAATTTTTGGAACTTTATTTTTCAGAGTGTATTGAAAGCAGACAGAAAACAATATTGTTGAATTAACAAAACAACATTGTTGCTGAATCAACACAGAATCTTTGTAAAATTGACGTAACTTTCGTTGATTCTATAATGAAAATTTGTAAAATTTAAAAAAATGTTTTTAAAGTTGTCTAGGTGAGAAAGAAAGGAGCAATAATAAAGCAACGGCACTTGCACCGGTAAAGCGGTGAAGCGGAAAAAAGCGATTTTACGCACTTGAGTCGACCGGTGTCCTTATTGACGGCCAATCTGCAGGACGAGCAGAGGACACCCTCGAGGCAGTCGTCGTCGCTGAACTGGCTCGCGCGGTCCGCGTTCCTCATCCTCTTTTCTGTCATAAAACCGAGCGGAAGAGTTAGCTGGGAAAGGCGCGGAAGGCGAGTTTGGCCGCGAGCATCGCCGCGGCGGCGAAACGGGAGCAGTCGGACGTGGAAGATTGGCGAGCGACGCACGGCCGCTCGTCCGCAGAGAGGCGAGCCGGGCAACGTTGACGTCGCTACGACACGTCCGATTTCTCGCACGGCATTATCGCCGCTCGGCTAAACTCAGCTAAACTCGGCAGATGCTTAGGGGCAATTGCCGTTACGCAACGGCCTTTACGCGCGGTCTTTGCGTTTCGGGATCGGCATTGAAAGCATGCCCTCAAACTGCGCGGCTTTTATCATACAAATTGCGCGCCGCACGCTCTGCTCCAATTTCTCACCGTCTCATTACGGCCGCTCTCGTCGTATTTATTTCAAATCAATGCTTATTGGCGCGTTCACGCGCCGCGCATACAAATTCAACCGAACCGCGCGGGGACCCCTCGAACGTGCAATGGACGTCGACCGGACGTTTTCGAACGTCGATTCGACGTGCGCTGGACGACGGAAAACGAGCGAGACAACGAAAATGGAATGTAACGCGATTAACACCGCTCGGTGTTAATCGCTTGTGCTACTTCTTATTTTGCGCTTTTTTTTTTCAGCAAACTTACCATGCGTGTACCGTAGGAGGAAAAGAAAAGAAAACGACAGATTTTGGGAGCGACGAGCCGGATTATTGGACAGGGCTGTATTTTTTCGATACGTCAATCGAAAGAAATCGAATGCGGAAACGCGATCGCGGGGAAACCGGCTGGCCGTCGGCTAGTCCAGGACGGATCTGAATGTCAATCTGCGCGATTCGAGGCAGTGTCGAGGGAAGGAACGGAATTAATCTATTGTGCGCGGCACAAGCTCAATGTGATTGTCATTGATGGACAAGTTCACGTTCGCACGTATTTGCTATCGCAGGATGTCACAAAATTCATATTAATTACCCCTCGTTCGCAAAGCTCTCGGTTTCACGGCCGAGGAGGACTCGCTTTACGCGGCTACGACGATTCTCAACGCGGAACGACTGCAATTGTCGAAAATGAGTGTAAATTGTGTGAATTGTAGGCAATTTGATGACTTTTTTTACTACGGCGGTTGATGTTTTTCATTGCTTTTACAAAAACGTTTGTCTACTTCGAGAAACGTCTTCTTTTTTTAATGAACAATTGTATATTGAGAAAAAATTACTATTGAATAATTGAAATTAAATGTAGATTTAATACGGTTTCGAAAGCAAATCTATGACTTGAAATTCAAAATTTAAAATCAAAGATAATGGCTTAAAAAAACATGTACGCTATTTTAGGTTTTGCGTGACCAAATAATAATTTTGCATCAACTCCATTTTAGCTAAATGGATTTCTATTATCTAAATAGTAAATAAAAAGTCACTTAAAAAGAGCCCGTACATGGCAAAACATTTTTGTCTTCAATTTTATGCAGAATAGGAACAACAAATTCACGCTATACTAAAAAAATGTTATTTAAACTGCGAGGTACTTGCGATATATATACACGTTCAAACACGCCCACATATACGTTGAAAATTAGAGCTATTTAGCAAGCTTATCGCCATTCATCAATCGACCTTAATAATCAATTATTCGTTGATACATTCAACCATATACGCATAAATCAGTATCAATCATAAAGATGACCATGAAATTTTTGACACTGATCTTAATTTTCCAAGACGAGTTCCAACTGCAAATGTAAATGCAAACTATTTTTATCGCAGTTATCTATTTCTTTGGGTTATTGATGAACGCTGGGAGATTTTGGTTTTTCAATTGACTTGCTGCGTGTAATCAATATTTAATATTGTCGCTAGAAAAGAATAATCAAGAACTTTAAATTTGCGTTTAATTTTCTATGTAAGTATTTCTTGAAACCAATCAAGTGCAATTTAGTATAAGCTAACAGAGAGCCTTTTGATTAAAAGCCCTTTAAGCTTCAGTTTCTATCGTGGAAGAAATTATTTTTAGTTTTTTATTACTTCACCATTTGCAATGAAGTATAAATAATAAGAAAAGACGCGTAAATTAATTTTCTTTAAAATATGAGTTGAATATTTTATACATGAAAAAAGCTGTAGAACGCCCTAATTGTTTATGAGAAAAATTTGTTTTTATTATATGAATTTTTATTCACTTGTGTTGTAATGTATATTCTATTTTTTTATCTTATCAAAAGGAAAGTAATGATTAGAAAAAAATGATGCTTTTTTATATCATATTGTATTTAAAACAATACTTACACATTTTTCAGAATTATGATGATAATTAAATATTTTTATTTATCAACTAAAATTACCTAAATAGTTTTCTTGATTTGACTGATATTGTTTGAATTCAATTTATTATAAATATATACGATGATGAACGTCGATTCTGTGATACTTATATGTAATTTGATAAGCGTCAACAGCAAAATTTATAAATTTTTTTGATATAAAATTACTATCAAATAATAAGAGAACAGTCTCACGAAACAGTAATGAATGTAACAAGTTATATTAGTTAATCGTTTGACTAATTAGTTAATACAGTAACGTGTTTAAGTCTTATTTCTAGAATAATAATAAAATTACTGTAACAATTGAAAATGATTTGCCGATTTAATTTCATAGTACTTTGATTATATTGACTCTCGAATCAATTGTATACTGCACAGAATTAATTTTAAGCAAATATACTGTAAAATTTATACTTGAAACTTTAATTTTACAGGACATATATTTGAAAATTAAAGTTTTTTTACAGTGTACTTGGCATTATTTCATATTTTATAACAATGTTTCGTATATACACGTTTATTTTTTGTACAACTTACTTCGTTGCTTGTAATCAATGTCTTCATACAAAATTCGTTGAATAAACTTCCAACTTGAGCAGTCATATTCACTAGGCATGTAGTGCAGCTGATTGACCACGCTGTCGAAACCCTGCATCACTGTAGTTCAATCTGAAGCTTATCAAATCCAAGGTAGTCGAAAGTAACAGAAGGTAATACTAAAGAGTTTGATTTTGTATCTGTAGAACAAACAATGCAACATTAATGTCATGATTGTTTATTTTATTTGTGCGGTAAAATACAATAATATACGAGTGAGGCAAATGAAAGGGGAATTTAAAATAGTGAACAGAAATGAAACAAAGCACCATGTAAGAAATAAAAATAATATAAGAGCAAGTGAAATATTTCTTACAGTGGAAACCCGCAAAGCTATTTACACATTTTTTATTACTCTGTTCCAAACTAATTGTCACATACTGTATTGAAATATAAAAGAAAAACTAATGTTAGTGGGAAAAATAGAGTGTATAATTAAAAGCAAATTAATCACTGACAATTAACGAAAAGACGATTTTATTTTTAAAAACGCAAGTTTGCACAATTTCAAACGACTACATACTTGCTGTAATGTACTTACATACAATTTTTACACCCCATAGCTAGCCGAAATTTCTTCATTCATTTTCTTATATCGTTTCTTTATATAACTTTATATATTTTACTCCATGTAAATATAATTCACTGATCAGATATTGGCGCAGTCGTTTAATTAATCAATACTTGTTTATTAATGAAGAAAATGATCAAAATGGTTAATGTAAGGTATGTCACGATTTATTGGCATGAAGTTTCACTTCAAATATTTTAATGGCAACATTCATGTAATATACATCAATTGAAGATATCGAAACGTTCTTTAAATGAAATGGCTGTCATTAAAAACTATAATACAATTGTTTTATAATTGTAAAAATTACAAACTGAAAACAATTGAAGGAGGACACAAGTCACCTGTCAAATATAAATTATTCATCGAGATAGATAGCAACTGTAATCAATATCTTGTATTATTTTTTCTAATTGAATAATTGAATATGATATTTCACTTACGTTTGATTATGAATAGTTCATCGGAAGTGGCAATTTTTTTTGTAAACAAGAAAACTGACGATGAAATACAAAATATCGATTACAGAAAATATCCGCGATCCGCAAAACTTATGAAATATAACAAATCGTAGAGTAATGTTGCGTTTACTTTTGTACAGTGATATATTATTTCACTTCTTACAAAAAGGTATAAGATGTGAGAACGTGCTTTCGATTTTGCTAGACACTCGATCGATCTGCAGAACTGGTCGGTTCGCGTTTTAATTATTTCCATAACTGGTTCATTACTGCTTGTAAATGTTCCTCCGTAAATATCGTTAGTACATCAACATCAGTTACCTTAAAATTACGCGTATTTCTATGAAAATGGTATTACCTCAAAATTTTTGACGCCTTTCATTTTGTATGTCGTTTTATCAAAATTCCACTAAGAAATATATATTTATATATATGTATAATATGTATAAAGTCTTTTTGTGTCATTTGCGGAGCCTCAGTTCGTCGCTGCTGGTGACAATTGAAGATTGGTTTATTTTTAATAAAGGAAAACTTGTATTTTGGTTTTAATCACTTGTTTACGTATCTCAATTTTATAATCGATGACTTCATTTATGCAAGAAGTGATACTCCAAAATATCTTCTTCATCTGAAAAATAATCACATTACAATATTAATATATAACAAATTTATAATTAAGCATAATGAAACAATGTATTTCCCCATTACATATATTTTTTGTTATCATTTATATTTCACTTTTGAAATTTAAAAATTATTAACATAGTCTTTAATTATTCTCCAAAATAATTTTAATTAATGTTAAATTTTAAATTATTTAACCTACCTTACGTTAAAATATTATAAATAAAACTTGTTACAAACGCAACGTCAAAACAAAAACGTTTCTTTAATAAAATTATAAAGATTATTTTAACACATCAATGATTCAATAATAAGATTTAAAGGATACAAAAAGTCAATAATTGAGCAAATATTTAAATAATTTTCTACATTAAATTGTGTGTAATACTAGTAATATGTGACATGAACAATAAAAATGATTGCGGTCTGTCAAAAATTACAAGCCAAATCACGATGCATGGGTAGGCATGTTAACGATATGACAAAAATGTGTAACATGTATACAAGGGACTTAGCTAGCACTTACAGGTATCGTCTTTGAAGTTGTCCGTATCGCTTGTCTGTGTCTGGTATTTTTCTAGCGTGCGATGATCTGCGTTCGTCACTGATGCACAACAAGGCACAAAAATCGGTTGCGTTACATAATTTGGTATTTTACACTCAAAATCTGGTATCCAAAAAATGGTGCTTGCAAAGCAAACATAAGTGTTGGAAAAACAAAATCAATTCACACATTTCATTTCGCCTGGCGAGGATAATAAAGAAATTGCGTGTATTCGATATTCATAATTCTTAAAATATCATTATTAATTTTGAGTTTGATGTTAAAACGCTGATTTGTTAATTTACTGTATGCATTCAATATTTTAAGTTTTACGAATATCTATCCTCAAGCTATTTTGTATTATAAAATGTAAATATATTTTACAGTTTGATATATGAAATAGTACTGACAAAGTTGGAGATAGTTATATAATAATTAATAATAATAGAGAATATGCTCTTAATAATTGTAAACATAATCATAATAATGAATGTGTAAGGATACTTGTAACGATGTTGAAGACAACGACGATAAAAAGGAATAATATAGTTTAATTGACGATTGATTCAAGTTTATTCAAATATAATTATTTTCATGTCGGCGAACTATTTACATTGGTCATAGGTCTAAAAAATGTTATCAACTGAATTATTGTAGTAATCGGTACAACTAAAATCGATGCTATAAAAGTTGCAGCTTCGTTAGATTTACGAAATGTTAGTGACGAAACGAAAATCTGATATTCATTTCATAAGCGTACTCCTGCTTGTGGCGTTACATGATTTGGTAAAATAATCAGTTATGTTAAATACACAAATTATTAAAACAACGGCCATTAATGTAAAGTGCATTGTTCAAATTAATTTTTCTGGTGGTAATATTTATTTGAAAAACAAAAAAATTATTTTAAAAACAAAAAAATCGAATACATGTTTTAAAAATTAGTAACTGTAGACACAAAAATGTGACTAAAATTACATCATAGTGATAAATTGATATTAATTAAAATTCGTTATAATACAATGAATTTTCTTCATTTATAAAATATATTATATATTATTTCTAATGTCAATTGTATTAAATAAAATATAATCAATAAATTTTTTAAATAAATTAATCAATGAACAAATTCATTACAAACTATTTCAATTGATACATATCGAAAAACAATTTTGCAGTAAATCGCTTATAACGAAACAATCGAAAAATAATTGACCGTTATTCACAACGGTACCATTTTTTATCGAGTGTCTTCCATATAAGAAAAAAATTGAAAATAAAAAAATTCTTATACCACAACAAAAAATAGAGAAAATATATTAAAAGGTATAACAAATGGTAATTGAAAATTACTCCATGTATAAATATTTCATGCAGTGCTCATAGTAAGCGAAAAGTTAACAAAAAACACTCGAATATACTTTGAATATAACTGCGCATTGTTAATGTCCTTTTCTAAGTCTTTGAGCTTGGCATTATTGCTTTTTTATAAAAGAATGCTTAAATGGCACATAAAAATTGAATGACGGCAATAATAATTATAATAATTAATAATATAATATTTACACAATCATTCATATAACGAATTAAAATGATGAAGTCTAACGACACAGAATAATATCTCAATCAACAATGTTTCTTTCATTCGACAAAATCCTATATACGCCTATGCGTTTAATGTTACGCAAACATGTGCGTTAATATTAGGTATATAATCATTCTTATATACGTTGATTTAGGGTCATCGAACGACTAATTCGTTGATATAACGCGAGTACAGTTGATTGGAGAATACAAACACACTCGTGAATTCGCGTCATTATCAAAAATGAATCGTTCTCTTTGTCAAAGCTTTATCATTTATATTTTTTATCAGTTTTTTCACTTTCGATTTTAATGTAATATTACTTATTCCGTGGTATTTTAAAGAAATAGTTGTCCCATTGTCGAAGACAGTCCTAAAACGCAATCAATGGAAAAAAATTAATTATGTGAAACTACGGTCCTGGTGTATTAAAATGAAAGATAAAAATCAATGTAGTTATGATTATGATAGTATTCTTTTCTTGTCAGCCATAGGCGAATTTACTGTGGCATGCATTGTTTTCGAGGAAGCTTTTGCGTCACTCGTCACTGAATCACTACTATAAAATGTGTTATTTACATTAAACATGCTTGTGTTCCGGTGCTATATAGTTCAAATCATTCCGGATAAGATGGATTCAGCATTATTAATTTAACGTGCAGTGAGCTTATATGACAACTGCTCTCTAATTGTGCGTTATGTTTTGTTATAATCATTTGTACTTCGTTTTGAATTACATTAATTAATAATATAATTTAATATCATTAGCTCAATTTCCGAACTCGTATGCTTGTACAGCTTTTCTTTTAGTCTTGAATAACATTTATTATTCAAATCTAAAAAATAAGAAAAAAATGTGACTAACATAATTGCTATAAGCAAAATTATTTTCAAAGTACAAATTATTATAACAAATAATTCTTGTTATATTCTTCACACGCCGCATGCAAAAATTTACTGTAATTTTTTCCGAAGATACAAATAAAAATATTCATTATTAAGATTAGAATTTTTACAAAGAAGGAATGCAACGTTTCCTTAACTTAAAGATATTTCCTTCAACTTCCAATGCTTAGATGTGGTTTCTAAATTCGAAAATTACAATACCTAAATATTGATAAATTTCTACAAACTTTACACCAAATTCTTTAAGCGTATAATTAAATGTGAGCTATAAATATTATCAGAAATTAATGGTAAATGGTATATAGATTCATAATCATTATTATTATTATTATTATTATTATTATTATTATTATTATCGATTCATATGTATTATTATTATGATAATTAAATGCGATCAGATCAATGTTTGTACTTTTGGTAAAATTATTTCTCAAATCATATTGCAATGAAATGATATGGCATTGGTTGGAATCATTAAACTGTATTGCTTAACCTTCTTTGTTTTGGGAAGAAACGAATTAATAATAATCCGACTATTTACAATAGGCAACATCTACATAACATCGACAAAGAATTCACAAGGATTTCCCATCGCAATGCGAAATGACTGTCTACTACCAGATAGATCTTGTTGATTCTGCTGATTTCCTGATCCAGTTCCTGTCTGCACCGATTGCTCTGAGCCGCTGGAACGACTGCGGCTGCCATTCGATCTTTTGCCATTGGAACCGTTTCCATTTCCAGCTGTTTTGTTAGGCATCGCTGGCACAGATGGCATATGCAATTCCGATTCGGAAGCAGATGAACATGACTTTACATCGTGAATTGGCTCTTTACAGATACGTTCACTACCAGCACTGCTACCACCTATATCAAAATTGAATTAATAATTAATAAATGTAGTAAAAAAATGAAAGTTGAATCAAATAAAAATAATAATCAAAAAGATAATGTTTTGATAACTAGTTTATACTTATTTGAGATATTTAAAGATTAGTGAAGTTTGTATCTGAAAGAATAACTATGTATTGTTTACCTGAACTATGAACGCTTTCTTCTCGATGATATCCATAAACCGTTGGTTCATTAGTGAAATTAAATGGCATTGGACTGTACCCTGTCGCCGAATGCGGAGCGTAAGTTCCGGAATAAGGCATATCCCACGCACTAGGTGGTGGCAACGGTCCGACTGTGTCACAATCAATCTTCATGTTGCTCATGGCTGAACACAAATCGCCGAATATGTAATAACATTGCTCAGAGAACGTAATTTTATTCACCGTATGCCTAATAAACCCTGCTTTGAGCATCAGTGATGCATATTTTCTGGCGTCACGACGATCAATGAAACCTTCAACGTGCGTGTGAAGCCAATCGACCACGTCCGCGCCAATAAATGCGTTTGGAATCGTGATCTTTAACCACATGCGATCACGTATTTCGAGACCCGAATCCGGTCGAGCCATTGCTCGAACTATGGTAAGCATGTCAGTATTTATGGTCAAATGCAATTCTTCCAAAGGACCTGTAATGTGAAGATTTATATGAACAATTAAAAATATATTTCATTTCAATTATTTATGTATTTTCTGTTCAATATCATTACAAAGATATTTTAAAATAATAAATAAAATCATTTACTTTTATCAGTCATTATAATAGTAGTATACGACTGGTATTATCTTTTCAAAATGTTGCTAATACAAATTGAAATAAATAGATTGGGCTTGACTATTATTTCTTAATATACTCAGGTGATATTCAGTTGACAATTCATTGTTGAAGCAGGCTTGATAATCAGTTGATTAACATTTGCTTTTACTTCAAAGTAAACAGAATAGCTTGTAGTTTAAAAAGTATTAATTACCATATGACGTACGTTCGGTATCTGGAAGAGTACTGGCAAGACTACTGGAAGTCGATGTTAAAGTTGTGGCGCTTGGCGGGCGAGCCGGAAAAGCTTCGCCTTGAATTGCGGCAGTGTGAGCGACCCAAGCTCCTGGGTCAATTGGGCGAACTGGTTCGGTTCTCGGAATCGTAAAATATCCCTTTGGATTAGGGTCCCAGCATTTCGCAACAACCAATTTGATTGGCCTGTAAATGTTTATATGTAGATAGAAAAATTGTATTTATTTACAAAATATCGACGCACCAGATGAAATACCATCTCAAATTTTAGTCAAAGATTATGCCATTTCAAAATTTTTGATACATTTTTAAATCGATAATAAGTGGCATAGTTTTCATCTATAGTGTCGATAAAATTAATATTTTTCAATTATTCAAACTTACCCTGGTTTTTGAACTACTTCACGTAATACCCTGACTGCTTCATCGTTAGACATGTTTTCAAAATTAATATCATTGACTTGAAGAATCATATCGCCTGGTTCTATTCGACCATCCAACGCAACAGCTCCCCTAGATAATAATACCACTTTAAATTAATAAAGCGATTTATATTTTCATTGAATGCATGATAAACCTTTTATTGCAAAACTTAGCTACGTTAAAAGAAAAAAGAAGATAAACACGAACGCAAGCGAAGCGCAGATAAGAGAGTTTAATAATATTGAAAGATAAATTTTAAATTTTGTATTTACCCTTTCATAATCGACCCAACATAAATGCCACCATCACCTCCTTTATTGCTTTGCCCGACGATACTTATGCCAAGAAAATTGACAGTATCCATATTCAAAGAAACTGTTATTATATTGAGAGACATAGTGCTATCAGTAATACTGCTATATGAAGACGTTCTAGACATTGGTGGTAATCTGTGCCGTCGTCGTCTTTGTGGTCGACGCCGATCTGCAAAAATAATAACGACACAAAATTTTAATATGTTATTTATAACAATTAAAACATTTTCAAAAATTAGTCTTCTTCTGTTTTAAACTACATTTCCATCAGTGTGATTTGAAATTGTACTAAAAAACTATTAAATCTTAAATATACTACTTATTAATTTATAATTTTTGTCCACTCTTAAAATTCAGAAGATTATGCTTACCTAATGTAGCTCGATCTACTGCACTGCTCATATTTGTGTGTCGTCCAGTAGTTGTAGTAATGTGACTACTGGCGTCATCATCAGATTCCAAAAATGTAGTTGTTTCTAAATCTGAACTTAAAATTGATGCAGTCTCATAACCATGTCCAGAACGATGCTTAGAATGACCATTAATACGAAGACCTATGATAAATAATAAAAAATATAACTAGAAAGGAAAACAGCTAACACTATCGTCATATTTTTAAATTGTGATCATACACACCATTATATTTGTTAAACTTTTCATATTTATCGGCGTGATGTTTGGAATTTTTATGCAAATGATGACCTTGTCTACTACTTATAATACTTTCGGTTTCAGTCAATGTATCATCATGGGAAAGTGGAAGAGGTGCTCGAACTGGGTGGCTAGGGACTACATGATCAACACGATCGTGTTTTGCTTCAACATGAGCAACTGAGTCTGTGCATTGTGACACTCCGTCTGACACATTGCTTCCTTCGGCAGAAACCAACTGAAAATTCATCAAAGCTTAAATATTTTTAAAAGCAGAGTTTACTGACAGTGATTTTTCAACTTTCAGATAAGACAAAGTATTGAAGAAAAAAATTAAAACAAAGATGTTTTAAAAGCAAGTATTCGGTATTATTATTTTACTGTTTAGTTGTTTGTTATTTAATATAGAATCTATATATTGTAAATACAACCACTGTTTATTAAAACTCACCCAAGAAACCACTCTGCCATTAAAACATGGAAGATGTGCATCATCGTCTACAATTTCTTCTTTGACAACACTGTCAAATAAAAAATATATATTAATAATAAATTTAAAAGTGAAAAAGAACAAAAAATCCATTATAAACTACTATAAAAGTATTTGCGTGACATTATAAAATAATGAATCTATATTTTTTTAAAACCTGTGTATGTTTAAAATTGTACTTGACATTTTTAAGTTAACTTAATTTGTGTTAAGTAAATTTTTATTAATCGCAAACAACACTTGAACTATAACCTGTTTATTATTAAAATATTTATTTGTTTTTCAGTAATCTAAAATCATTAAATTACTTTTTTAAAAAATCAGATTTCTTATATCATCATTATATGTTCTTATAAACATTACATCAAAAAAACAAAAAAATAATAAATTAAAACTACTAGATGTTCTGTTACTGAGGAAACTGTACTATTAATAATTAATCAGGGCCACAAATTGAATAGTGTAATGTCAAGTTGTCATCTTGACATATTTAAGATTCAATGCAACTCAAACAATCACCTATTATGACTCTTTAAATACATAAAAATCCATCTAAAATACCTTAAAAAAAAAAAAAAATCATCAAACACCATTAAGGAAGTTTGGAGTCCTCAGTTTTATTTGTTACTCCACAGTGACATTTTATTTGAAAATAAAACCATAAGACAGACACAGAAAAACAACAAAACGCCATTGAAGCCAAACAAAGATGTATTCCCTCCCATAATAACTCATTCACAAGTAATTAAAAAACAATGAAGATTCTACTCATAACAAATTGTCTCATTTTTGTTTACTAAACAATTGGCACAGATTAACAATTACTTTAAGTTATACTTTTAACAACAAGTGAAAGAACAAGTTTTTGAAAAATTGTGCACAAGACAAACAGTCTCATTTATTTTCATATTAGTTATGGTTGTGTCGGCTCACAAATGCGCACACACGCGCGCGCGTAGCTCCTGATAAATGACCCCACCTCTTCTCAGTCCAAGATTCATCAACTCGCGAATCTTAGACAAAACATCATCGTGCCATGCGCAAATTCATTCAAAACCCTTGACACCGCTTGATTAACCAAAAATAAATCAATAACAATAATAACAAAGTCACTACTAACATTCTGAGAGGAAAACATAGGTGTCCCAAGATACGAGACATGTTAATAACACACCTCCGGACTTGAATTCACGAAACGTCAAGCGGGACGTTTGGACACGAAAAATGATGGAATGAAATTTAATTCAATTTGACGTAACCATGACACTTGACAACTACTAATGTTTTTACTCAAAAAAATTATTTATATATCATCATGTTTGCATCGGCGTACATATATATGTATATTAACATAAAAATGAATATGCACGTGCATACACAACACATACATACATGAGATTGCAAATGAAATACTGACAAATTACTTTTAAAAGCGAATAAAAACATTTTTGCTTCACTGGCTAAATGTTAAAGGGGAAGGTACAGAAAAAAAGCATAGGGATGAAGAGAATAGCGCGGCTCGAGATCTTCGAGCCGAACCCGGATTCGTCCGTCCTTTGCTAAGGTGCAGGATAAACAACCGTAAGAGAGACGGAGATATATCCGAGCGAAGGAGGATACGAAAAGGGAAATGTAAAAGGAAGAAGGAAACAGGAAAATGCATCGGCGCTCACCCGAAGTCATCGTCCATTGACTTGAAAAAGTACTTGTAGTTGGGTCGATTGAGGACATTCTTGAAGTCGGCAAGGGTGACTCGCTCCGGCGAGATGTTGAGCTTGACCAGATACGGCGTCTCCTCGTCGTCGATGTGATAGATTATCTTGGTCTCCTCCATCGCTTGCTGTGATCAGCGTTATAGTGCGTCCATCCACCTGGGCCTGAGTCCCGCAGCTTCGCACCAGGGATCGCCGAGGGGCCGACGCACGCACACCGCGATGCGCGACAATGCCCGTTTCAAAACCAATATGGCGAGTCGCGCTTCCTCAGCGCGACAGGGACACCGAGTCCGAGTGAGCCAGCGAATGAGAGAACGAGACAGCCGCACCAGGCCAGACACGGAAGGACCGTAATGACTCTGAAAATATTCATTCTGAAAGCAGTGATGCAACTGTCGGAAAAGTGAAGCGTTTCATCATGCGCGAATTAAATAATGATCTGTAATAAAGAGATAATGTAGCATCTGAAATGTTGTACGTATATTCACAGTTTTAGTTTTTTTCGACAACTTTATCTTAAATTAATAACTTTGTACGATGATTTTTTTTTTTAATTTACAAAACGCATTTGCAAAACAATAGTTTATTTGCTGGAAAAAATATAAAATAACAATACAATATAATATTTATGCACAATATTAATATACAATGTAATTACTTAAATATATTCTACTGTGATACTGAGAGTTTTACAGAATTATAACAAAAACATCACAAGGATGTCACACTGACGTACCAATTTTATTGTAATAAATAATTGTTGTTTAACTGCGTTATGAGTTTAGAAGATTTGGAGCGTACATTTTATTTTTGAGACACCGTTATTTTTCAACAAGATCTTGAATATGTAGTTAGAGAAATTCAAATTTTAAAGATTTAATCCGCCATGATACATTCTGAGATAATAAAACAAATGACCAATCAGAAAGCCTGAAAGCATAGTGACACATTTAGATGCCGCCATATAGCTTCGGTACATTGAACCAATAGCAGAACGAGACGATAACTACATATTGGACAAAAATATGGTATATTAATCACATCGCACAGCCGGGCACAACAGAAGAAACGAAAATTGGGGAAAAGGAAGCCATATTTGATTCTAGCATCATTGCATTGGAGGCGTCTTTACGAGTACGTTTCCGACGCTTACCGCAAAGACCCAGTTTACCAGGTAAATTTTTATCCAGTTTAATCGTGTTCAAAAATCACCGAATTTATTATTCTAATACTTGAATATTAAAGTACAAGCATTGTTTCATTGAGAAAATTTGATATTATAAGTATAAATTGCATTGTTTCGGGAAAAAAAGTACATCGAATATGCCGCAAGCTTAAACCAGGTGACGCCGCGTGTTTTTTTAGTTTTTATTCTGTTTTTACATACAAATAAATGTTTTAATTGTAAACTGTCTTTGTTATGTTTCTAAAGTTTCCAATTTATATTAGTAAACGAAAATGAATTGGATGTAAATCAACAAAATATATTGTAGTCATAAAAAAATTATAATTTATAATAGGAACATATTTACACTTCTTTTTACTAAATATAATACAAAAATATTATTATTTGTATAAAGAAAATTATACAATATTTACTTTTCATTTACTAACAAAATTTGAAAACTTGGAACTTATTTTTTTATATAATCATTAAATGTTTACATAAATGTTTACATAAATAAATTTTAGTGAATATGCTATAAATTTCATTAATTACAACAAAAACTTTTAACATGGCTGTAAATGTAAAAATTTACTCAAAATATTCAAATATTCTTTACTAAGTCAGTAGTATTGTAAACATTATTGTAAACATTATAAAAAGAGTATGAAATATTTGTTTATTATGCACAGTATAATATTATATATTTAAATATGGGTAAAATATATAAACAAGTTGTTGCTCAATTAGAAATATTCAGTTAAAACAATTTTTTTTAATTGTGCAACAACATCAAGTTTAAGTATTACATTAACAAATACATAAAACTTAAATTATCATTAATCACTACAATCATTACTGCATTTATAATTCAAAATATTTATTAGTTGAAAATAATCTTCTGTGATGTAAATTATTTGTTGAGCCTCACATGATGACACTCACTTACCACCATCCACTACTGAGAAGATTATCTTTGAAATTAAAAATCATCGATTACTTTTCATAACCTCATTTTGTTAATATTGAGTAGAATTAAAACCCCAGTAAATGACCATCCATTTAAAACTTATTGTCTATCCTTGTCACTTTAATGCACTGGTTATCCATAGATACATGCTCATAAAATGGTACAATTACCATATCTTTTTTCAATTTACTTATGATTCTTTATTAACTTTTATTGTTACATTACAGGATTCCACTAGAGTAAACCTAGTCTTAACAATAAAATGACTGACAATGACGATCTTCTCGACTACGAGGATGAAGAACAGTCTGAACAAGTTGTCGATGGAAGCGGCGATGTTCCTGCTAAGGAGAAAGTAAAAGGAACTTATGTTTCAATCCACAGTAGTGGATTCAGAGACTTCCTTCTTAAGCCGGAAATCCTGCGAGCCATTGTTGATTGTGGTTTTGAACATCCATCAGAAGGTATGAATCTATTTGAAGTAACATTAATAATATATATGTGTAATTAATTGGTCGTTAACTCTACCTGTTTATAATATTAAATGTTAAAACAAATAGAAATTAAAAATGTTTTTATACAAAAATGAAAAATGTGATTGAAACAGCAAACGTTTTTTTGTCAACAACTTTAAACTTGGAAACAAAAGTAAAAAATACAATTTTTCTAATTAGTTTTTGTAAAAAAATTACAGAAAAATAAAAAATCAAGCAATGAATAATTATTTAGAAAATGTTGCGCTATTTTTCCAAGTTTATCAGCTAACTTTGAACAAAGTTACATCGAATTTCATTATACATTTTTTGTTTGATTTCGTAGATTGAAATTCCTTCACTTAATGAAAGACAAAAAATAAATAATAAATGACATGATGATATTTGATAGGGACATCTAAATGATTGTGAATGAAATCTATCTTAACTGATTTTGATTCAGAAAGCCAATAATATACTTTAAATTATAACGCTATATTATTAAATAAAATAAATTGTTTTGTTTCAGTTCAACATGAATGTATTCCTCAAGCTGTGCTGGGAATGGATATTCTATGCCAGGCAAAATCTGGTATGGGTAAAACCGCAGTTTTTGTATTAGCTACTTTACAACAGTTAGAGCTTACGGAAAATCAAGTATACGTTCTGGTCATGTGTCACACAAGGGAACTTGCTTTCCAAATTAGTAAAGAATACGAGAGATTTAGCAAGTACATGCCACAAGTCAAGGTAATTACACAATAAATAAATAAAAAAAATAATAATAATATGAGTTTTTTTTTGAAAGATGAAAAGACTAATTAAATTTTATTTTATCTTGCATAGGTTGCTGTTTTTTTCGGTGGTTTACCAATTACTAAAGATGAAGAAGTCCTGAAAAATAGTTGTCCTCACATCGTGGTCGGAACTCCTGGTCGCATTTTGGCCCTCGTCCGCAATAAAAAATTGAATTTGAAACATCTTAAACATTTCATTCTCGATGAGTGTGATAAAATGCTAGAATTATTAGGTAAATTTTTTTAAATAATTTTGTTGTATTAAGTCAGGAAAACAAAAGTGTGAATTTCGATAAAATGCCTATCCGTTTCTCATTTTTATTTCAAAGATTAGAATTAATAAAATTTGTTCTTTAGTACTTTGTTAGTAACTAAAATGTCAAATTGATTTGTAAATTTGAAACCACTTTAATACTAGAAAATTATTTCTATAATTATGAATTTTTTTTTACTTTCTCAGTAAAAATTTTAATTTTCTAAACCTCCTGTTTTAGATATGCGTCGAGATGTGCAAGAAATATTTCGCAGTACTCCACACAGCAAACAAGTGATGATGTTTTCTGCGACTTTGTCCAAGGACATCCGGCCAGTCTGCAAGAAATTCATGCAAGATGTAATTAGCCAAACTTCCTCTTCACTACGATCTTCACTCGCTTCTACCTCATTGGTCCGAGGACAGAGCCCTAACCAAGATAAAAATAACATACAAGGCGCACCCGCGGGTTAGCTCGTCAGACCGACACTCCAAACGTCGGTATAATTGAAACCTCAAAAAGCATACAACTCCTACTATTACTTAGCCGTTGCCCAGATATATTCCCCTCATTCAACAACAAACCTATCCTAAAGGTCCCACCAGAGCCATCCAAGCTTGTCATATATTATCACAAATTTACCAATATCCAAATACTATCCCATTTAACAATCCTGTATGATAACTCTCATAAACGAAATATCGCACGACAGAGACAATAGAAAGGGGACAAGCGCGATGACGATATTGAGTATAAGATGAAAAATGAGGGGGAGGGTCGGGTTGGGCTCAGATGATGTTTCCATATCCACCTGAAGAATGAGGAACGAGAAGAAAGAAGAGGAAAGCTGTGTTAGAGACAAAGAAAGATAATGCAAAAAAGGGGAAGGGACAGGGTTGGTTTGCTGACATTAATTTAACTATATATTATGCTTGTGATGGATTTTGCCGCAATATATTAATCGTCGATATTTATCGAGAGAGAGAAAAAAAGGGAGGAGTTTACCTCGTCCAGATGGCGCAGGATACGTGGCCAAGATCGATCTATTCCTTTGGGTGCGCCGTTTAGTCTGTCGGGGTGACTGCTGAGAGTTTGTGCCTTGGCACTATCGAGTCGGAGTCGCCGAACCGTATGTAACTAGACATTTTAAAGCTTGTCGTTAGCCACGACGTCGAACATAACAAACACCAAGCGATGGGAAACAGTGTGCGTTCTCTCGCTTCGAGGTTCCCGTGGTTTGACAATTTCTAAACTTATTCTGTCCTTTTAATGACGGTAAAAGAAAAGAAAATGTGGTTCAAAATGTCCCTTGGAGTTTGAGGTTGATGACGATAATTTTATCACAGTGTTCTCATTAATTTCAATATAGATTTGTATTATATTGAACAAGAGAAAAACGTGGTTTTGGATTTTGAATGATGTTATTTTTGTCTTAGCCAATGATGATGACACTCATCTACCACTACCCACTACTGACAAAATCCAATACAACGTTAATTATTTTGATTGTCGTGATTAATGTAATAGAATATTACAAAGAAAAAATATAGAAAAAATAACGGAATATTAATTGAGTTTATCTGAAATTTCATTCTTTTTCTTGGCAGATAGTTATGAAATCCATTTTACAAAGAGTACACTGTGATGTTCTTGTAAAAAAAAAGCAATTAGAATTTTATGATCCATACACTTTTGACTACGGTAAGCGTTGAAAAGCAGTGGATAAATAATGGATTTGCCCACTATTTTTCAGTTCTTACGAAGGTAGGAGAAAAGATAATTTAGATTTATAACAAGTCATTATAGTATATTTGCATCATGGATAACATAACTATTTACTTAGAAAAATGAGAAAACATAATAAATCAATGATTGAATGAGAACTCTGAGTAAATTTGTGAAGATCTGAAGAAAAAGAAATTAAGATAACTTTAAATTTTTTGTCTTCTAAAAAAATTTTATAGTTTATAGTAATTTTTAACACAAAATCTGATTATAAAAATATTTTTTTAAATAAGGGACAAATAATATTGAGACTGTAGGATAGAATAAGTTTTCCATAATAATACATTTATTTTTCTACAGCCAATGGAAGTATATGTAGATGATGAAGCGAAACTCACATTGCATGGATTGCAACAGCATTATGTTAAATTAAAAGAAAACGAGAAAAACAAAAAACTTTTTGAACTTCTTGATGTATTGGAATTCAACCAGGTTCGTTATTTATCATATCCAAGTTTTAAATTATAGTTGTACCTTACCTGGCTAAAAATGGGATTTCATGCCCAGATAAAGTGGCGATTTTCTAAATTAAATTAAATGATCGCATTGATCGGAAATCAGGAAACATATAAAAAAAAATTTAGAAAAGAACTCATTCCTTGTCATACAATTTTCAAAGCGATAGCTAGGCAAGGATTAGCTGTAATTTAAATTTTCTAGTAAAATAATTAAAAAAATAGAAATTTAATATTTTTTTTGTCTACAGGTTGTAATATTTGTGAAATCCGTACAAAGGTGTATGGCTCTCTCACAATTATTGACTGAACAAAATTTTCCGGCTATTGGCATTCACAGAGGTATGACTCAAGACGAACGTTTATCCAGATATCAACAATTCAAGGATTTCCAAAAGGTAATTTATTTGAATTATTTGTTATCAAATTGAATTAATTATGTTACAAAATTAAAGTTAATGCAAAATTAGTAGAATGAAAAATAAATATAACGATAGTAATGCAAAAATAAAAACTGATTATAATACATATAAAACAAACAATAAGATTATATTAATGGATTACATTTGATGTTTTGCTTATTTTAGCGAATTTTGGTTGCCACGAATCTTTTTGGTCGTGGAATGGATATTGAAAGAGTGAATATTGTATTTAACTACGACATGCCAGAAGATTCTGATACATACTTGCACAGAGTTGCACGCGCAGGTCGTTTTGGTACAAAAGGATTGGCCATCACATTAGTCAGTGATGAAAGTGATGCTAAAATCTTGAATGATGTTCAGGAAAGATTTGATGTTAATATTACTGAACTTCCTGACGAGATTGATCTTGCATCTTACAGTAAGTTTAAAAATCTCAATTAATTTAGTTTCCTTTTTACTCTTGTAATCTGTTAATCGAAATTTTCTCTTTACAGTTGAAGGACGATAAAACTCAATCTTGTAAAACAGACTTATATACTTGGATACCCTTGAAGAATGTGCAAACATGCGTTTTCATAATTAATTAATCAATAGAACTTGAAACTTTTTTTTATGATGAAACTCATGCATTAAAATTGTTGTTTAAAGGCCAATAAACTAACATATGATTTAAATGTGCACATTAGAGTCAATTATGTTGGAGTTTACTATTTTAAACTGTCTTCGTTGTACATGATTATTTATATTTTTTGTTGCACTAGATTTTAAGAACAGTAAGCATATAATAATCAAGAACGATTGATAATAAAATGAATAACGAAATCAGATTAAACAACTTTTTTAGACTAATAAAGTAATATCTTATTTATTACAATATTCCTATGATTATACATAAATGTATGTTTTTGAATTTACAAAACTTACATACTTTAGTTTACAGATAAAATAAAAAAGTCTATTTTTGTTTAATTTGTTTGTTTGGTTGATTTGGACCTCGATTTAATGGGGCTGGCCCTCTTCCTCCCCGACCTCCAAACGTTCCTGCAAAAAAAAAGAAGGAATAAAATAAAAAATATGATTATTGACAGATAATTGCACACCTATGAAAATATACTCAATATATATAAAATATAGTCAATTTTTTGGTTTGAAAACGAATACCTCTTCCACCTTGACGATTTCCTCGTTGATTTTGGCCACCTCTTCCTTTTAATTCTCCACGACCTCTAGATTTCATTTGTACATCTTCTTTGACCATGTCTATGACTTCATCTGGTATTCGTAAATATTTTATTGTACTGCCTCTGATATAACATTCTGGCATTCTCCAAAATTTATCACCATCCTGAATTATTAAGAGTAGAAAATATATTATAAATCAAAATTAGTCTTTATATGACGCACTGAAAACATTTAATGTAGTCTGCATGTACTTGGTTTCTTAATTAAAGTGCCATAAAAATCTGTAGCTATTCATAACAAAAATTGTTTTATAATTTGCTGATAATTTAGAAAATTCTATAACAGTTACAGTTTTTTAACTTTCCTGACTAAAAATTTGTTTCATGTTATGTTTGTCAAAATCAATTTATAATTTGATAAAGATTTTGATTTAAAATACGAATTTCAAGTTATACAAACATTTCCACCATTATTCAATAATTTTAATTAAACATAGAAAAAAGAAAAGAAATTTATACTCACCCTAGATGTACAAATAACTTCTCGTAAATTTATATTCATCCAGTTGTCACAACTTACTAAATGACCATTATACGTTTCACCATTTTTTAATTCAACTAGCTGTAACAAGTTCATTGAAGGATAATAAACATAATAAATAGTAAAATATCTGTAATTTCTTCAGAGGTTAAGTTGTGTTTAATACTCACCATGGGATGATTTTGTGCAGTTCGTAACAATGAAAGAGGCAACTAGAAATTAAAAGATAGTTTTTATTGGTTTTATAATCTGAATTATTCACTTAAATTACTTACCATTGTATATTATTTGTAATCAACCATAAAAATAATACGCATTTAATAAACAGTACGATTTGTCATAAAGTTTAAAGTAGGTAGTCAACGCTTGTGACGCTCCTGTAATTTCTTATACTCCTATAAGAATCCGTTTCATCGTGGGGGCGTTACTAGCGTTTCAAATTTCAAGTTAATCATAAATATCATAGGACATTAATATTAATTTATACTGTGGCATGTTGGTTCACACAAATCAAATGATAAATTAATATTGAGCTAAATATTAATTCTTAAATACTCTTTATTTTTTCATTTTACGCGACAGCTACATAATGCAACTACTGGCAAACGTTTATTCTTGTGAAACCCAGCTTCTGTGTCAGTCTCTTACTTATGCACGATGAAAGCAAGCGTTCAGAAATCGGCGCGCAGGAAAGCGATTGAAAATATAAGCTTTGTTCAATTTCAACTATTAGCATTATTATTTTGAACCTTACTGCAGATGCAGCATCAAAAATCATGTTTTTTCTATTTAAATAACAAGTATCCAGACATAACAAACAAAACAAAGTGGACATTAGGTTGTATGAAAAATTCATTTAACTCCACTATTTGTAAAACTGAAAAGAATGGGTTTAAAATATTAAGCATGCATGTAAAGTATTAATTTCAGGATTTTTATTTGTAATACAACTTGAAAAACTGATACATTTTTAGTTCTGATAGAATGAAAACAAAATAAAAAGAAACCATGATGATATTTGGTATAAACTTAATTTTTTAAGTAAAGTTGAAGTTTTCTTTTTCTTATTTTACAGTAAAAAACATTTTCTAAAATGAGATAATATTCTAGTAACAAAAACTCGAAGATTCACTTTAAATTCAAACTACAGAATGTGATACCACTGAAAGTACAAAACTTTCACTCAAAAACATTATTATTGTCACAACAAAAATTATTGTCATTTGACAATAAACAGAAGAATAATATTTTGTAAAAACATTTATTCGCATCTCCTTCTGTTATTAACATTTTTTACATTTGAATAATTACATTGCAATCCTCTTAGTTTATACAAAGGTCAGAGACTGGCAAACGACCTGTCTACATCTTGGCGCTCCAATTTCCCCTGCTCCTCGTCATTTTCTTTGTACATCAGCACTTGTACGTATAAATGTCAATAGATTTGTCCGTTCATGTACAAGTTGCATCAAAGTAGTTTAACTAATTACTGTCAAGTGTCATCCTGCAAAAACTCGATTGAAACGAGTTTTGAAATAACCGGACCGTTTTTGCTTGGCCCTTCATCATTGACATGTACACGAATTTCATCTGAGCCAGAGTTTCAGGCGCAATGCATCAACGCCGTTCAGGTAGTAACGAAAAAGCCTCTTGTCTCGTACGAAGCCCAGATTTTCGTAAAGGCGCAACGCAGGTCGATTGGTGATCTCAGTCTCGAGGACAACCTCATCCGCATTATCCTCCACCATGGCCTGGATTGCTCGCCTTACCAGGTTTGAACCAATCTTTCGCTTGCGGTATTTCTCATCCACCGCTAACATTGCTATATAACCGCGTTTTATCACTTTACGATGTACGTCCAGTTTACAGACAATGGCACCTACGTATTCATTGCCACACATCGCCTGTAAATATTTTTATGTTACACTATTGATTGCATATTTGTTATTATGCAACTGATTCATTTATTAATTTAGTAATAATTTTGCAAGTTTATTATTTGTTTAAATCATTCATTTACTGATAGCTTATTAATTGATTTATTAATTACAGTTTATATTTTTAGACTTTTAACATTTTTTCTTTTTATCTTTACATAATTTTTTTATAAACTTTTTCTACATTCATCAACATTAATAATATACCGTTTTGCACTAAAATTGGTCTGACTAAATGTATTTACAGTTTTTTTTTTTACATTTTTCACTATTGTGAAAATAGTGAAAATAAAATTACATATGCTCACCAAGAAACATAATTTTGGCCAATTGTGAATAAAATATCTATATGTATAAATAGAGTACGGTTCACTTAAGTCCTTTTGAATTAATTTCATGATGTCCGGCATCTGCAGTTCACTTGTATAGCTAACATACTTTATTTCGCAATCGCCACTTGATGTTCCTTCTGCAACAAAGACAAAAAATTGAAAGTGAATTATGGAATTAATCATACATACATTTTGTTTACAGTTTCTTATCTAATAAATTAAAAATAAATTCCGGAGTATAACTAGATAAAAATCAATCAAATATATTCACTGAAATCATTAGTTGAGTTTCATCAATCATTGTAATTACCATTGTAAGTAAAAATTATAATTCATAATCATAACATG
This sequence comes from Aradophagus sp. ZL-2020, assembly GCA_022817685.1. Taxonomy (NCBI): domain Eukaryota; kingdom Metazoa; phylum Arthropoda; class Insecta; order Hymenoptera; family Scelionidae; genus Aradophagus; species Aradophagus sp. ZL-2020. Next base: position 2,145 of record JABFOV010000581.1, on the reverse strand, counting down.
TTTTAATAACATAAGTTAAAGTGTCAATAAAATTTGCTTGTTGTAAATCAATGATACTATTGACTAAATCAAGTTTCAGATAATTCTTACCATTTTGTCATTGTATGTAAATTTAGGAATGATCTCTTTCTACTAATCAAATCATTTGAATTAAAAATTGATTTTCATGCCACTAGAAAAGGTTCATTGGTTAATGAATTGGTTAATTAACTTTACAGTAAACAAGAAAAGAAATAAAAAGGAAGTTAATAGTGAAATGAAAAATATTATAAGAATTATTGAAATTGTTTTGAAACCTATCGATACCATAAAGTATCACTATAATCAACCAATAAGTGAATGACTTTGATGAGCATGTTTGAAAAGAAGAAGAAAAAGAAAAAAAAAAGAAAGTTTGTGTACCAGATTGCTCGCAATGACTAGTATTAGCATCTTGCTCCCGACGGCCCGAGCCAGAGCTGCAGTCCGAGTCAGGCTGCGGGGAATCGCAAAGTCCGTTGCTCTGATGCAGACCGTTAGTCTGCGGTTTGTCGTCCACGTGGCGCTCGTTTGGTTGAGTAGCCGCCAGACTGAGCCGCGACTTCACCTCGTCGATCACCTTACTTTGGTCCAAGAGCTGGTTCTCGACCTGGACATCGGTTTCAAGGTCCTTGGCTGGCTCGGGCGGAGCCTCCATCTTGCATAAACGCGCACCCCCCCTCCCCCCGGTCGGCCTCCAGACGGCTCCCCGGCACCGGCGGCCCGATCACCGTTGCCGTAGCAGCACCGCTGGCTCCGACTAGCAATCGACTCGCCCGCCACTTGCTTGAGCTTACGCGCTGCCACGCGCTTTCAGCCGAATCTTTGTTGTCATTTTATTCTGGTCACCCGGGCGCGTCCTCCTACTTCTGCCTTTCCTGTTCTTTCCGCCGTTTCACCACTTCTCAAAGCCAAAACAACGTCCTCGGGACCTCTCGTGTCACTTATGATCACCCGATCTCGCTCACTCACGCTGCCATCTTGAATTCTCGTCTGACTGTTTCCACTGTTTCGACCGCTCAGGCGACCTCCAAACCTGTCGACTTGCAGCTCACTTCCGACGACCAACGGCGCGCGGCACTTTTTCATTTTTTTTTTCTTTTTTTTTTTTTTTGTTGTAAATAGCGAGTTTCAAATGTTTATTGAGTCATCAACAAAAGTAAATAATATATAATAAAATAATAGTAATAATTACCTCTATTATCATAATCAAAATCTTTAACAAGGAATTTATTTTATTTAATATTTAATTATGAAAAAAGTTGAAAAATTACATTTTTAAATTGAAATGCAAGGGGTTGCTCACTCATGAAGTCAAATGACCACCAGACTTTGAAATACTTAAAATTATTCAGGGATTTCAACCCTGAAAAAAATTCTTAACAAAATACTTGAAATATTTTACAATAAAACTAATACAATATTTCAAGAATACTAATTTCATTTGTTTATATATCAAGACAATTTTTGTATAATAATTTTATACACTTTCAAGCACAGTTTAAGTGGACAAACGAAAAACATTTTAAAACACGTTTTAAAAATCTTTTTAAATAATTCCAAATTTCTGGATCATTCGCTGGAATAGTGAGCAACGCCTTGGTGAAATATCAAGAATTTATTTTTAGATTAAAGTATTTTAAATTTACAATACTGAAAATATCATCTTAAATTTGCAAGGTTCAATACAAATCTCATAAATAAGTAACAACTGTAATATAAATTGCTACATAAAAAAAAAGAACAAAATCAACTGGCAAAATTGATATATTATTTTCTATTTTGCATGAAAAAATATTTTAGTCCAGATTTACAAATATATATATATATATATCATTTTATTTCTTTCTTTTATGGTTTAGTGTTTTTTATGTGAGGTGTCTGTGACGTGTAGATAAATTTATCATTTGCAATTGTTTTTTTTTTTTTTTTTTTTTTTTTTTTTTTTTTTTATTTACTTTTTTTTTTACACATCTCCGGCCCCACGAGCCCTCTCTCCAACTCTTTTGTCCCCTTCCTCCTGAAAAAAAAAATAAGAATACAATTAAGTTTCGCGTGCACGTACGTTCGTGGACTACGTGCCATTCAATCAATCATCCACTCGTGCTGTGCTTCTCCTCTCTTCCT
>JABFOV010000580.1:0-35608 GCA_022817685.1 Aradophagus sp. ZL-2020 | reverse complement strand
TCTGTATATCGCTCAAAATAAAATTATTCTTACATTTACGGTAGTTATATTATAAGATGACTGATTACATCAAAGAAATTTTGTATTTGAATGGATGGAAACATTTTTATAAATGTAAAAAGAACATAAAAAACAAAATTTTGTTTAAAAGATATTTGATATTCAAATTTACATAAGAACTTACAGAACAGTAATAGTTAATGTGAATTGTTGATTTTTAACTTTGCACACTTAAAATGTTATTGAAAGGATAATTTAATAAAATAACATTAAAAGATTTTAATGAAAATATATGTGTCTAAAAATAGTGGCGGAAATAGTTGAATATTCGCATTCAATACTATTTCGCATCTACCGTTGTCTATAGCTTCTTCAAAGGAATTATCTACTAGGGCATGGACTTCTGCAAAACGAAAATAATATATCTTTTTAATGTGAAGAAATTATATTCTTTACAATATTCAAGCGTTGCTAAAAATTAAATTAATTATTGGAATGTATTTAATATAAATACACAAGTTTCATACACATATATTACATCTCGAAGATTACAAATAAAGTATTTGAAGTATACAATGTTAAAGACACTATAATATATAGTGACTACATATTTAAAATCTACAAAACCATAATTCTGATGCACAAATTGTACGTAGTATCAGAAAGTATCGTTGCAGAGTAAATTATTAAAACTACTTTTTAATTTGTATTTCTCATAAAACAAAATGTTTTTAAATTTCAATAAATCTCTGTGAATAATTTATAAGATAAAAATAAAATTAAAACGTCTGTTATTGTCGTTTATTAGAGAATTAATTTTTTTATTTTCTATCTTTATATTTTAGTTTAATAACGTACCTACAAAATTGGAACTATTATTAAGTACAATAAATTTTATATTATTTTTACTTAATTGAACGATCGAAAATTTTTGAAATGTTGTCAGATAATTTTTTTAAGCTAAGGTAACTAAACAGTTTAATTAAAATTATTCAATCATTACATTACACATCCAAGTGCAATGTGAAAAATATTTTTTGTTACAAATGGGAGAAAACGACATTTTCCAATCGAATTCATAAATTGAATTGAATTGAAGAATCGTCGACAAAATACACTTACAATTAATTAACTCATTCAGGCTTTTTTATACCACCTCTTCAAACTTAGTGCTTTATATTTCTGAATGATGATAATATAAACACTAAAATACACGCACTATTCTTATATTTTTCACCAAAAATGTGTAGAATTCTATGTCTGAATGAGCTAACAGATGAGTGATCTGATGATACAATAAATCCGATGAAATTTACGTACATAAGAGATTTCAATATTTATGTGTAAGTATATACACTGAACATGGCCAACAAATATGTACACATAAGAGAGATGATGAACCCTATAAGTGAATAAATAAGCGTGTACGTATAAAGAAAGTGTGAAAGAGAATAGCAGACAGACGTTTGAAATCAACTTGAGTCAAGTATATCAACACGCAAAATGATAATTAATAATGCCGATGACTGATATTTATTTGAAATTTTTGCAACAGAAATTTTATAACAGAGCAATATTAATTTTTTAACTATTTATCTATATACCTCAATAGCAATCAACATGGATACATTAAGTTTGATAATAGAATAAAATAATTTTCAATATGAATGGGAATTGATTAGTAGATTACAAAATTACACTTTCCTGGCACTTTCTATGTCTTATCACTCTGTTATAATATTTATGCGACAATTTGAAGTTTCTGTCGGCTATTAATTAATACATTTTTATGTATGAAGATTTTTCAAGAAACAATTTAAGGTAGTTTTCTTGCTAAATCAAAATGTTCAATAACATTTAAATCTTTAAAAGTTTTCCCAGTTAGGTCTTAATATCTAAAAAAAGATCAACAAAAAATTAGCTCTTGCTTTAAAGATTTCAAAATAATTTCTTAGATACATTTTTGTAAGAAAGCACAAACTGAAACAATCAAACTTTGAATAATATTTTCTGAGATGAATACAGTAGTTATTTTTGAGATTACGAGAGAACTACCTTAAATTATACAAACAAAGGAGAATCTGCACAAAACATCAAAGTAGAGCAATGGATCACAATTGCATCATTCATAAATTGTGACATAGCCGAAACAAAGACTGAATTAGGAACATTAATTTGAAACTTCAGTTTTATAGATGTTTTTATAATTGAAATTACAAATTGAGTTCAGTATGATATTGTGCTTGAATTCAGTATGCATTAAAAGTAATTATATAACAATTTAACTTTTTATCAAATTCATATTTTTTTAATAAAAGCTCAATTCATGAAAATCACGTTTTTTCTTTTTTTAACTAACAACATATACATAACTAACACTTATTAACTACACAATCTTAAAATTTTGATTATTTTTTAACGTCATTATTTTTATGTTGATGATAAAGAAATGATACCATTGCACTATCTTCCTAACTTTTACGAGAAACTTCCTTGAATGCAGATATTTCATTGATTTGACTCGATGCAAAACAGCAAATGATGATGAATGATGACACGAAGGTTTTACACTTGTTTTCTTTGATCATTTAGTTATTCATGGTTTTGTATTCTTTTTCGTTTGCTTTTTTTCTCATGTTCAAGGCTTACCACCGAGCTGGTGTGCAGGATTGCTCGCAGTCAGAGCGGTTCGGGAATCCTGTGTATCCCTAGACTGGTATAGCGGAACCGACGTCCGATCGTAACAATATTGATTAGCTTGTACGTCGGCAGTGTTGATAGTGTTCCCGGTGCCATGGTACATCATCGACGAATGTTGCGAGGTCGGGTAATGTTGACTATTTGTAACGCTGTGTTGGTTATGTGTCGTGCAAGCCGAATGGGGATGACTAGGTGATAACAGCGCTGAGGTGTCCTTATTCACGGCACCGTAATGGCGCGGTGAGCTTACTCCACCTGGAACATCGAGCGAATCGAAAACTTTGTTCTTCGTACATGTTAAATAAATGCGACGTTAACTGCCGGGCCTTTAAATCCCAAAATTTTTGATCATACCAAAAAGAAAAAAGAAACATTCTTATAACGTAAATTCTATTTATGTTTTGTGTCCCAATTACTTTTCAAATAATAATCAAGAAATAAATTCTTAATTAAATAACATTATATTGTTAAATGCTGTTACTCTATTATATTTTTCTTTTTGGTGTGCTCTGAATTAGTTTTTTCCTACCAATATAATCGAATCATGCGACATCTCATAGAGTTTGTTAATAAAACGTTGTTTCTGATGAAGAAAAGTGTATGTTGATGGAACAATGTAGATTTTTAAAATGACTGATGAAAATGAAGTTAAGGGCTTTGATGATTGAAATAATTTTATTATGTAAAATATTATGAATGTATGATTTTGTTTGTAATGTCGCGGTGATATGTTATTTGGGATGTTAAATTTTCGTTGGATATATCACGCAACAGAAAATAAACATCCCGGAATATGTATACCACCTGTATAATGTTCTTAGCAGAACGAAAAAAAAATAATTCCGAATATATGTACATAATAAATATGAAAATAATTGAACGTTAAAATATAATAAATTAAATTCTGATGAAATAAAGAGGGATTGTAAGAAACATATAAATAATTTTTATTTCTTCTATCGCTTTTGGACATTTCAGATATTTTACAATTGATATACATACTATAATAAATGTGTTTAATGTTTTGTATAAAATGAACTTTATAATTTAAAAATTAAAAGAGTAATGTAACAGTAATGGTTATTGTTTTGTTGTATATTTGTAATTAGTAATTACAAGTTATCAAATTTAAAATTCTACAAATGAATAGTATGTTTAAAATTTGTTACATGAAATACAATTTAAATTTTTTTATGTACGGGTTTACAGCATGTAATTTAATTATTTTTTAATTTAATTACCTTAATATAAAACAAACAAAATAAAGTAGAATCAATATTGAGTTAATTTGTACTTCGTGCAACTATCAACTATAATACATGATAAGCATTCACATAAAAAATAAATACTTTATTGAACATTTATTTTTTAATTAAATTACTTTCAAACAAAAACAAAAAAAATCTATTTTACTGTTGTTATATAATTTGATTTCAGTTGAACCACTACAAGGTAGAAAATACTACAAATTATTCCTACATAATTAAAGAATCAAAGTGTATAAAATGATATCGATATTAATAATACTTACCCGTAATTAAACCGACTATTATTTATACATATTTATTTATCACTTAAAAATTTAAAGACCTTTTAATTTCCCCACAAAAGAGATATGCTTTTATTATGATTTGGATGATTGATCACTTGGTGGACGAACTAAAATGGTTTAAGTGAGGTGATTTTCATGAATGATACAGTAGATCATGAATTTCGTCAATGGAAAACAAATCGCCAGTGTCGTATAATTTAAGACATATGATTTTTCTACAGCAAACAGACGCAATGGTGCTCGTTGTTTCCCATTAAGATTCAAAGTGAATGTGACAAATTTGCAGACAACATTGAACTTGACTCTGTATATAAATTTCTCAATCCATGAATTTCTTGAATGATTTCAACAGCTGAAAGCACTCAAACAGGAGTTTCAAATTCACGAAAATTTTAGAATATATATTTCCATGAATGAAGTCAACGCGTTAAAAAACGGTCAAATTATCATTATATTAAACCAACGTACATGAAACAGGAACAAGAAACAAAATATGGTCGTCTGGATTTCACGAAATTGTTTATACGATTTTTTGAAATTCCACACTTAACAGTACATAAACCGTTTTTTTTTTTTTTTTTTTTTTTTTTTTATTATACTCTGATAAATACCTGGCAATTGCGTCGTGGCAGAGGGCGTCGAAGTCGTGCGTTGTAGACGGTACTGCGTGGAAGGATTATTCACATTCGCATTGGGCACGGGCGGAGGAAACTGACTGGCCGTCGGAGACGCAGGCGGCGGAAATGCCTCCGCAGGGAAGGGCGATTGTCGCGAAGCCGTCGCGGGTGCGCCTGGTGAGGGCATTGAGCGCTGCTGTTGCTGCTGTTGTTGTTGTTGCTGCTGCTGCGTATTTTGCGGTTGCTGCGTCCTCGCTTGATTTACATTAAACATTCGCGGACTATTCGCGTAGTTTGCCTGTAATCATATTTCTTTTATAGTTCAACTGTATCATTAAAACGTTCCAATATTAGGATTACATGTATTGGAATTATAAAAATATGACAATTATTCAGATTTTGCTTTATAATAGTATATGTAGATTTTTCGTTGCTGGTTCAAAGTACCGTTGCACATAGAAAGCGAATAACTTACCTGTGACATCCGAGGTGAAAGAGGTTGTGGATGAGAAAATGACATTATACCAGCAGGCGAGTGTGGTGATAATCTGGCTGTAGCTGACACTTGTTGGCCACCAGTAAAATTATTACTAACAGCAGCGCTAAAAAACGAAAAAAATTAAATTAATTATAAGCTTATTTTTGTTATTGAATAAAACATGAATTTTGACATTATCTTTATTGTTTAATAATTAGGAGTTCTAAATTTATATTATATTAATTTTTAAAACACAAACCATTCATTAAAACTTAAAATTTAAACGTACTGTTGAGTTAAGGCGGATGGATGAGGATACGAATGAGCGATGCGATGCCCTGAGGGCATTTGGACGGATCCCCCATAAGCCGGAGACACTTGCGATTCTGGCACGCTGGAACGCTAAAATTACAAATTTGAACGTTCAGTACACTTATTATATACTCACTTTATTCTTTCTCTTTAACTGCTCTTTCATAATAAGAACTTTTTTAAATTGTAACAAAATAATATAATGTGTATAATTTATTGTAACTAAACGTAAAGCTATGTATGTTCATATATTTCTCTTCAAATTAATTCATAAATTCATCCTTACTTGTAACGAGACATTAGGTGCAACAGTATTATTCAAAAGGCTATCAATATTGTGTATTCCTGATGCAATTTGGTCGGTAGCGGTTGCGTTTGAAGGTATAAGCAGCTGCTGCTGTTGCTGCTGCTGCAGCAATCGCTGTTTCATTTGTTGTTGTTGCTGCTGCTGTTGCTGTTGTTGCTGCTGCTGTAAGAGCTTGCTTCGTTGTTGCAGCAGCAATTGCTGTTGTTGCGTTGGCTGATTCGCCGCCTGACGTATACCTGGCTGAGCATTGAACCGCATTCGCGGTTGTTGCTGTTGCTGCTGTTGATACAAGGGTGGTGGCTGATAACTATGAGTCGTCGTTACTGGTGTATTTCCCAACTGCAACAGTTTCATCTTGCAAATAAAAGTGCATTTTCAATTAGCATCTACTGAATTTCATATTCATCTTGTCATATTTTGTATATTTTAATAATATTAAATGTAGTATAATCTTTTAAATACAAATGATACACACAAAAATTTCAGACAATTGAAATAATTAATGGAAGAAAGAAGTTAGAGCAATGTTATGAAGAGTAAAAGTCAAAATTTACCGCTGTTGAATAAGCTGGAGGAGTGCCTGGTATTGTAATGGTGGAAGACGTGGGATTTACGGCAGTCTCGCAAAGCATTAACGACTTCTGTATAGCATTTATCGCCATTTTCTCATTCAACACGTGTTGTGGCGCTTCGATTGGGTCAATCAAGTTGGCCAGCGCGTTAGATTCTGTAATTAATTAATAATCAATTAATATGTAACCTTTTTCATGTAAACATTTAACTGAATGACTTAAATTTCATTCATTGTATATGTACCTTGCAGAGCTTCCTCCGGTACAAAATCTATCACTTGATCTAATATTTCGGATAAATCAGGATCTGATGACTGGTTGTCCCAAGTATTTGGATCTGTACCTGATTGTCGATAATCTCCAGTACTCGTATATTCTGGTTCCATTTGTCCGATTTGTGTCCTTTGCTGTTTTATAAATGTAATGAATTGTTATTAGAAACGTCAATTGAACAAATATTTATATATTTTTTTGACAAATTAAATTGTTGTAACAACCAGAATTACGATAACATTAATAAACTATTCAAAATTGATTGTTATACTCATAACTCAATTCAGAATAAATTTAAATTAATTTATATGTAAGGATGATGTAATATATACCATACCTATGTAATATAAAAATAATTATTTATTATTCAATAAAACAAAAACTAACTTGACTTAGCATGTGACTGAGGTAGATATTGGCTGCTTGACGAGGTAGTTGCCTGGATTGGTTTTGGAGGGGGGTCCGCACCGAAGTCGCGGTTGTCGTCGCAGTACCAGCCGTCGTGGTAACGCTGTTAGCCGTGGACTGCAAACTGCCACTTGACCACGGCTGCTGTTGTTGTTGCTGTTGCGGTTGTGGCTGTTGCTGTGGCTGCTGAGCCGTTTGCTGCTGTTGCTGCTGCGGCGGCTGCTGTTTCAAACGATCCACTATTCGCGGAAGTTTATCCTTCAAAGTATAAAAAGTATTTTTATATCACTTCCTCTCAAATGTTTCATCCCTACTCTTCTTGAATTCTATGTAATTTAACAAGGAATCAATTGTAATTAAAAGCGCACCTAATTTAAAATATCACTGAAAAAATAACCTAAACATCGCTCGCCTTTTCTTGTCCAGAATTTTTCTCACAAGAAAAACACAAGATAGACACAAGAATCTATGTGTAAGACAAAGACAGACTGTTACGTATGGAATAGAAAATTTCTCTAGCTTTGACTCAGATAGCTACCAGATAGATAACGGTTTGACTGTGTAACATAAAAACGATGAGAAATTCGTAAAAAAAAAAATTTATAACAAAATTTTAAAAATCTTGCAGTGATATAAGAATATTATTTTCCCGTTCAAATTAATGAATCATGCAAAAATGTATTTTTGTAACAGTAATTTCATTACTTTAAATACTTTTACATGTATAATTATTTATTTATACAGCAAAACGTTCACTGTTGTATTAAGTGAAAAAGTGCTTCAAGGTAGAATTAAAAGCAGTTTTGAAAATTACTTGTGGAGTAGCCGATATCACAGACGCAGGGATGGGTGGTATCGTAGTTGGCGGCGTTGGTTGCTTTGCTAACAACGAGGCTAGCATCTTGTTTTTCTCCCAAAGTTTACTATGCGCATTATTGGATGCGTTGTTAGCTGATGAAGAAACTTGGTGTGAACCATCCATTGGCCGTTTTATTGCAACATTCAAGTCGCCATCGTCACCAGGACGCTTTTGACCAATTTGTGAGTTACCACTGCTGACCCCCACATGGTCGCTTGACTGCGATGGAGATGGTGCTGCATTGTGAAACCCGAGTCTTCGTAGAAGAGGATCTTCGTCCCGATTTTGCTGAGTTAACATATCAATAAACCGTTAATATTGGTATTCTCAACAATCACTAATATCAACACTTTATAAGGCCAGAAAAGTTCAGTAATATCAACAGCTGTGATGACCGACATGCACTGAAGCGCAGTTTTTTGCTGACTAACCACAATGGCTGCGATATATTTGTTTTATGTAATTTTAGCAGACTACATGAGAGAAATTCGGTTGGAAATTGCAACCAATCAAATTTCTTATTGCTGTCATCACAGATATCTGTGCAGCCAATAAGAACGTACCCATTGGCTGCATTTTTATCTACTTCAGACACCCATACATACAAAAAAAATGCACCCATTGTTTCAATTTAAAATTCAACGCGCCATATTTTAAATTTTGCACCAGTATGAAATTCATACAATATAAATGAAAACATGAATATTTTTACACTTCCACTAGTGATATCAATGAACAAATTCCGTAGATATTACTGATAGATGATATTAGTGAACTTTATAATGCTACAAATCGAGTGTGTTCGCATTAACCAATTAATATTTTGAAATTGTTTACATTGAAAAATAAAAAGAACGTATAAATTAAATAAAAAGGAAAACTATCAGGAAAATAATTTTATGGATTTTACATGAAATGTTTATTTTTACATACTTGTTGGTCTCGTATATGTTGCTCTAATTGCTTCTTATCGTCCTGATCTTTCAACAATTGTTGAAGAAGCTCATTCCTACGCTTCAGATCAGCTCGAGTTTCTTCATCTTCATCATCGTTCTTTTCGTTCAGTAACTTGAAATTCAAATATATATTTAATTAACATAAAATAATCTTAATCTGGTATAAGTTTTTTTACATTTAAATCGAAGTATAACATATACATCTGTACGTATATAAACAACTAAATTAGAATGTTTAGCAGTTAATTGGCATTAGTGATCATTCTGAGCTTTCGTCAGATGATTAATTCACTTCAGAATCAATAATGCTCGCAATAACAATAAATTTATCTACATTAATAATACAATTAGAACAAAATCGATTTTACTGTATTTTATAATTGCAAATTAGAAAGAAATAAATTTAGAAAATAAACTTAAAATTAATTATCGTTATGCATATCTTGAATTTAATATTTATTATTTTTCTTTCAGTAATAAACAACTAGAAAAATAAAAATTAAATTTTTTAAATATCCATTATCATGCTTATCTGATAATGATTATTGATAATATTATTACCCATTGTATTAAATACTATATGTATCTGTTTTAAAGAAGTTTCATATTTTGATCAACTTATAAACGACCGTGTATGATATAAAAAAAATGAAAAACTTATTTATTTTATCTGTCAGTATATACAAAACAGTAATATTTATACATTATATATGCATATTTATATTTAAATAAATAAATACTAAGATTAAACTGAAAGAAAAATGAAAGAAAAAAATCCCATATCGAAAAGTGAAAGTTTGAACTGTTGCATAAAAACATATTGGTATTATACTTTTCTTAGAGCCAATCATTTTTATAGTTTCTACTATCGTTTTAATTTTGGGAATAATTAATAGTTTTTATTATTTTATGTTGTACAAGCTTATCCTGTTTATAAGAATATCAATTAAATTTGTTGTCATGTTTTCTGTTGAAATCCAACATTAATATAAAGAAAACTCCACTCACCTGCAACAGCATGTTATTTCCTAGTGCAGACTTGTTTTGCTCGACGTTAGGCTTTGGAACACTACTGGGGCTGGTGCGTATCTTGGTGCTCATCTCCCCGTGATAGTCATCCTCGTCTTGCTGATTGAGTAGTATCTTGAGTATACGGTGTTTCTGACTTTCGGAGTCGTTGGAGGCGTTGCTTTCCGGCGTGTCGTCGCTCGTGCTCGCTCCCTTAGTAAGGAGATTGCGTAGTCGGCCGGACTCGGTAGAAACAACCTGTGCGGCGCTATTCTGCGCCTGCGCGTCGGACTGAGCTTGTGACTGCGGCTGTGATTGGAGCTGTGGCGCCGGCGCCGTGTCCATACTGTTGGAGCTGCTGGCGGCCGGCTTCTGTTCCTGTTCGCGCCTCTTGCTCGACGGCGGCGCCACTGTCACGTCGCTGGGTTGCGTGCTGGCTGTTGGCGGCGGCTGTGCCGCGGCGCCACCTAGCGGCTGGGACTGCGACTCCTGAAGCGGACTGAACGGGAACGAATTACTGGCAAAGCTCGTGGGGCTGAACGCGCGCAGCGGACTGCAGTGCGTGGACGGCGGCGGTGGCGCCACCTGCTGCGGCGAGGCCGCCGCGGCCGGTTGCGAAGGTGGCCGCGAATTGCTCGCACCGCCGTCCAACTCCCACGCGGCGCTGCTCGGGAAGAGCTCGTAATCCAGGTCCATGCCGCCCGGGAAGTGGTTGAACGATGGGAACCCCGTGAGCAGATTGCAGTCGCTGACTTTGTACGAGGACGCGAGAGCCTGCTGCGTGGCACTGCTGGCGCCGGCGACGGTGGCGCCGCTCGACCGCAGCGACCCTCCGCCGCCGCCAGCGACCCCGCTCGCCGGCACTTGGCCGTTCACGTGTGCCACCGACATCAGCGGCCCGCCCACGTTATTGTTATTGTTACTACTATTATTACTATTGTTCGCGCAACGGTTACTAGCCGCGTGTTCTGAGCACACTTTGTTGTTGTTGGAGAGCTGACCATCCTCGAGGGGCGCGATTAACTCATTGTCCCTGGAGCGGACACACAAAACAGCTCTTTATTGCCATTTCTCACGACATTGTCCATTCGTCAGCAGTTCGAGCACAAACTTAGGCACTGCACTTTTTCTGACCAAAACATGACGCCGGGGTTTCAATTTGCAAAATACTTTTAATTGTGTTACAGATACAATGATTGAATGAATAGTAAGAATATTTTAATAGAAATTATTTTTTCCCAAATTTGATGTACTATAGATAAAACACTTCATAAATACCAAAAAGGAACATTTTTTGTGAACAAGAAATTTTCTACTCTTATTATTATCAATTTTATCTATTGTTATCAACATATTGTATGGATAAGATAAATTCTGCACCACTTATCAATCTAAATCATAATAAATTATACTACCCATTAGTTTGTGCTTTTCATATTGCTGAATGTTACAAGATTCAGAGTACACTAATTTTAAGAAGGTTTCACAGAAACTAATAAGATGGTTATTCTTGCAAAACATTAATATTGAAGTATAAACATAATATTTAATTTATGTTATCAAATGAAAAAATTTTAAATCATTTTCTGTTGCCTACTTGTTTGCTTTTAACATTTATAAGACCTTATTTTTCCCTTTTTCTAATTATAATTGACAATTAATTTATTTGTTCCTTGTGCGGAACCTCCTTATTTAACTTAGTTGTAATTAATTATTATAAAAGCACCATCTACATGTCAGTATATTAACTAATTATTAAATGGTTTTAGTAAAAATATAAAAATGTTAAAAATAAGATTGTAAATTTATAGTTATTATATATTAATTCGAGTATAGATGGTACTAGCAATTATTTATTAACTGTTAATGTTTTGTAACGTTTTGTGTTGTCATTATAAATTCATACGTTTCATGGATCGAGTGGTACGAAACTGAATAAATAAAAAAATGAACACCGAAAAAAGTTTAAATCAATCTAAACATGACAAAAAAGCGTTTACACATTTATTATTTTATTTGTATTTCTTTTTATTCATTAAAATTAATTTAAACAATTTAAAATACTATATTTGTATTAACTGCAATCAATGTATGAAAAATAACACAAACTTAAAAATAAAAATGAAAATAAATGGAAATTTGCAGTCACACCCTGACGATTTAAATTTCAAATTAGGCATGAAACCAAGTACCAAGCTCGACATGTTTCGTCTTCTAATTAAAAATCGTAATGACGTTTATCAAAATATCATTGCAACTGGAAGTTAAATGAAAAATTTTGTTTATTGTCTGCTTTTTATACAACAAATTAATTTCACAGGTTACCAATTACGATAACATTATCAATTTGTAGTGCTTAACATTTTGAACACATGGTCTTGTTTCTCTTTAAGCATATATCAACGTTAATCAATAAAATGGATTCAAATCAAATGACTCAAATGTAAATCGGTCAACCGGTAAGCGTCTTTTCGAACAACTTAAATGGCATGATAACTACGCATGCTGTTTGCGTCGTGAATGAGCTTCTCGTTTGTGCGACACAATGGCAATGATAACACTAATGTAATCGAGGAAGAACTAAATTTCTATTCATATGTAATTGTACATATATATAGTATTTACAACTTCTCAACAATGTTAAGGTGAATCCAATGAAATTAGTGTTGAAAAGAAATCAAAATTAATTTAAAAAAATGCATCTTGTGGTTACAAAGTGATGCATTAATGTGGCAGAAAACAAGGTAAACAATACAAAATTAAATATGAACGCCGCTAACAAAGTTCGGATGAAGATAAAAAAAGAAAAAAGAATAAAAAAAAAACTTGTTTAACAAGAGTGGTCAGTTCTCCAACACCAATATTAAAGGAGAAAAATGTAAAAAAAAAAAGTAAAAAAATGTTAAATAAATAGAATCAACGCCAACTGGAAGCATGCGACTTTGCTCAAGCTCTGCAATAGGTGTGCTTTGCATGAATCTAAACTCTAGATGATTAATTGTTCATCTCGCTGCACGTGATGGTAGCAAAAAAAATTGAATACGAAATAAGTTTGGACGAAAATTGAAAGCGCGCAATGATAGGGTTTAATAATAATAATGTAGTAATAATATTAATGATGAATAATGTCGTGATATTGAAAGGATTAATGAGCGTATAAGTAACTGTCAAGTTGTCTCCGTACCTTATCAGTTCGTGTCAAACGATTAAAAGTAAGCAAAGCTAACAAGTTTAACTTTGTGTTAAAGTTGAAGTATTCATTAATTCACTTTGATGTAAATTTTATAATGATCTCAAAAAAGTATGAAAAAATATAATGACCTTTTCCTCGTTTGACTCGAATGATAGTATTTTTGAAAAAATTGAAGAAACGACAAGACATGCAGACAATTAACGAGGGTGATTTAATCGGTCATTGTAAAAATAAGCACTCTCTGAGAATTGTGAGTATTTTCACTCTAAAATGAAATATCTGATTGTGAGACATTTTGAATCAAATTATACATATATAAAAATTTCAGAATTAAAAAAAGAAAAAAAAAGTTGCCAGGAAATGCTTGTTTTTTCAATGACGTTGTGGCTTAATATTTGTGCTCCTGCGTTTGTGTGCCTGTGCATTTGGTTACAGGTTAAAATCGCGAATCTCGACTGATGAGAGGTAAAATAATTTCTTCAACGTTAATACGTATCGAGTGAATAAACAAAGGAATTTAATATATTTATGCTATAAGGTAAATTCTGCTGGAACCATTTTAGTGGCAAACATCATGCAGGGATTACCATGTTGTACAAAATGGTAATTTTTGTACACTTTCTTTATCATTATTGCATTTCATTGTGCTAAAAGGACCTGATATATTGATCATAATCGGTAGATCACCGCGCCACAACTTTGTCTTTGTACGAATAATTTTTCCCAGTTCCTCTATTCTCTTCATAACGAAACATTAATACTGACTTGGGATGGCGTTTAATAGGTATGTAAATTGTGTATGTGTATGTGAAGCAAAATTTTGTTAACTTAAGAAATTGTTATTATCAATTATATTTTTTATTTGTACGCTGTGTGTATTTATACGCTTTAATTTTCATATTATTTTCATGTTTGATCAGGAACAATGCAATATTTTTATATACTTTTTCTCAACAGTCATTTTATATTACTTTAACCAATGTACATTCTTAATATTCACAAGTGATATCGATATTTTAAAAATCAGTTGAATAAATGTTGTGCAATTAGGAATATTTTTAATTCAGTACGAAGATTAATGATCAGTTGCAGACATGTCTTAATTTTTTTAATCATTTAATTTTGAAATTTAACTTTTTTTTAATTTCTCATTGCCAGTTAGGAATAGCTTTTGAAATTTAATAATATGTAGTCAAAATGTTAATCATTAATAACATATGAAACAATAATACGCAATTACAAATGTTCAATACCGTGTAATTAATGTGAATAAAAAACTGAACAAAAATTCATTCTCAATTAGTCATTATCGAGCAGCATTCATTATCAAGCTTTCCATGATAAATTTGCTATTGTGATTTTACAATCTTTTATACAATTTGGAAATATTGGTTGAAAGATAAATGGAAAGCAGGGTGAATGTAATATTTAAATTATATCTTAAAATGTTATATTTAAATTATATTTTTTTCATAAATATACATTTATTTCAATTAGAATAAGTAATACAAAACTGATAATTTGTTTGATAAAAATAAAATTATATCAATAAGTTCAAATGCGTTAAACAATTTGCAGCTCCTCTTTTAATGTTCCCTTAGTATTTCATCTTAATGAAATGTAAAATATCATTTCACTGTTACTGACGTCACTATATTTATGTGTCAATCACATTGTCCCTGATTAAACTAGTTATGGATTAGTAAACAGGAAATTGTAAGAAATAATGTTGAACTTACCCAACAATTGAGTTTGTGGTCATCAAGAAGTCTGTCGTATGCTCGCTGACCATGCTCGCTTTGAAAAGTTTTGACTTCGTTTGAATATTAAGGAACTTATCAGAACTGATGCGTAACCGATACGTGGAACTCATTCCCTCGCCGACTTGAAGGGTATCCTTCAAATGAGCAGTTAACTTACTGAGATCATGCGGGTGGCACAAGTCCTGAATCGGAGTGCCAATCAGGTTCTATATTAGAAAAACAAACTCATTATGACGTTGAAACTATTAACAAGTTCGCATGTAAAATATATTGTAAAAAAAGACAAAGAATGAAAAAAAAGTGAAAATTAAAATAAAGCAATGATAAATGATGATGATACATGATTTTTGACGATTCATAAAACAAAAGGAACTAAAGGCATCTTTTTTCTTTTTTCCATTTTTCACTTATATCAATATCTTATTATTATTATTATTTTTTTGTTAATTGAATACAATTGCGAAAATAAAATGAAATTATGTAAAGTAATTCTAACGTGGCGGCGCCACTTTTCACACAGGGTATCTGCAGAAAATAGTTTTCAAATTAATCCTGGAGGAGGCGTAATAACGTAAAGCTTCATTCAGTGCTAAAGCCAGTTAACTGATACACATTTGTAATGTTATTCAAAGTCAATCTAAAAATGTACGCATTCAAAAACAGAAGTTGATATAAAAAGCAAAATTTTCTACAGAAATATAGTACTAATAGTACGAAATAGATAAATGAAAACATAAAAAGTTAATACTTAATGTGCACGAAAAGAGAAACTATAATTGGGTATAATTTGCTTAAAACTCATAATAAAGATTGATGGGTAACTCGCATGAGATTATAGCATAAAAATCATCTGATATTAAATAGTTTTTCTTTTTGCGTATACATTATTGCAGAGTATTGTTCAATTATTACAGCATAATTGTCTATTGCTTCATAAATATTCTAGATTATCATTTATTTGAATGTTGATACATCTATGTTTTAAGTTTTGTTTTTCTTCTTTCTGTATCAAATCGCACTTACTTGTTCATCGACAATTAATCAAGAAGGCCAATTAATCAGAAAGGCCATTAAATCCTATTGATGCCATACAGTTGAACTTAATCAAATCCCATATATATATATATATATATATATATATATATATATATATATATATATAAATCCCCAACTTTCGTAGACTTTCCAGGGAATTAAAGATATTCCATAAATTTTTTGAACTTTCTCGGACCATCAAAGCACTCTGACTTTTCCAGATTTGTTCAAGAAGTGGCTACCGTATTTTAATTTCCACTCTATCGAAAACGATTGATTTTCAAGAATTAAAAACCAGTAACAACGTACAGCAATCGAATAGTTTTTAATAGCCAGTTTTTGTAAGGGAAGAGAGCCTGACATCACTTTGCCATCTGCAGTTAAAATTGAAAAGCCAGACTTTCGGTCAATAATCGGTAAAAGGAGCTGGCAAGTGTCTGTTTCCTTTACCTTGTTTAGGTACTTGGAGTATATAGGTGACAACCCACTGACGTCAACCTCGATGATTTTTCCAGTCGTGTCCAATTTAATGGTAAACTGCTCGATGGAAGAGTCTCGATGGATCTCACTTTGGGGAATTCTGCGTGCTACGCACATTACGCAATGACTATTGTCCGAGGATTCTGAGGATACATCGCTACCCTCCAAACGATCGCTATTATTTGGAAGAAGCGCAGAACATATTTGCATAGCCTCGTATCTTGATACACGCTGTTGCTTCTCTTCCATAGTCTCCTCCTTGTCATCAGGAGGCTTTACCAAAAAGCGACAGTTGAATGTACGATTTCTGGTCTGAGACTGTGGCTCACTCGTCCAGCCTGAGAAATTACCGTTTGCAAATAATTCAGCCATTATTTCTTTCTCTATTCACGCAGGAAGGAAAGTTGTATTCAAAATTAATATATTCATCACACTCATGGTATCCTGCCAATGTATATGGAATCTAATTGTCGAATAACTTGTGAGGAGTCCCATATCTATATCTTTTTCATGATCTGAGTGAAGAAGGTAGAGATACGAGACTTCATAAGTTCTACTGTACAGTCAAAGTTGAAATGAGTCTCTTCCACAATCAAATTCAGTCGAGCTAAAGTTTAACTTTATTTTAAAATATATATATATGTATATTTTAGTAAAAAATTACTTTAAAGTTTAATATTGTAAGATTACTTGTAAATAATTGTCAAATAAATACGAAGAATCGTAAGTAGAATTCAATTCAAATAAGTTTAATTCACAATTTTGTAATTTAAAATACTTGTATGTATAATAAAACAACTGTCATGATTTTAAATATCTTTCAAGAAACATTTCAAAATAATTTAAATAGACAACCAGTTCAATAAACAATATATGCCTATGTCAAAATCATTTTAAGGTTTTGATGGTAGAGGATAAGTCAGATATTTTTTTTGTTCAAGACTCATTGCAATTTCTTTTGTAACATCGTTTCTCCTTAATTTTTAATACAACATTTTCATACGTGTTTTTCAATTATTTTTCGCCATGGCTTCAATAAAGCAATCCCGATTTCTGGTTAAGGATTTATCGACACTTCTGCAGAATACTTAATCGTCAAATTTCTGTAGACAAAAATGCACTAGTGCTTGTTAAAATTGAAGACGTCTAAATAAACAAAAAAATATATTTAAATAAAGGCACTACAAAAACGAATGTTTTTAAAATAACGTTTAGAGATATTTGTTATGTATTAATGACTAAAAATGTATATATATAAAGTTTCCAGAATATATTAATAAACGAAAAAAATAATAAAATGCACCTAAAAAATATTACTATCATAATATAAACATGTTTATTTATTGATAAATTGATGTTTGCCGACTCATTGATAAAACTAATTAACAAAAAAATTTCTCTCTTTGATAAAGACAATTGCCTTCAATTTGATTTTCGTTTAATAATAAACTTTGGAAACTTTAAGCACAACGAGACACATTTATTTTTACAATAAAAATTTACTTAAAAAAAATAAATAAATAAAAACAATGCATCATGGACAATGAATCATTAACCAGGGATTTTAATTACAAATAATTAAAACTTTTCGAAACATTATTATCATTTGTTATTTTGGACTCTTAATCTGAAAAACATGATCGAAAGGCGTTTATATAATTGTATCAGAACCCGGCGTAACGTTTCGCACACCGACGGAAATATTTAGTGGCGCCACCAGATTTCTCATTGTTGGGTTCGTTAACTAGATTTGCCTCTTTGATCACTGATGAATAACAGTCTTATAGATTGATTATGGGGTTTATATGTTTCAACTGATGAATTTAAAATGAAGGTGAATGATCGATAAAGTTGAGAAGTTATTGTTTAGAACCGTTTTAAAGTGGAAGGCATTGAAAGTATCAAGAAAGTTGTCTAGCTGGATGGGTGAAATATTGTAGGACTCGCAACATTGCTTTTCACAAAAAAACATCTTCCCGTCTCAAATTAAACTGAACCTTTTCTGCCATTGAATTATTTCAGTCATTGCGTTGCTCTTTAAATGTCAGTTTTTCTTTTATCAATTTATTAATTGCCTTTGAATCCCGACATTTAATTTATCCAGTAACGCTTTATCTCGATATAGATCATTGATAGGTCAACTTAATAGTTTATTTCTAAAACAAGCCTGGAGAAATTGATATGCTTTTAATTTATCTGTTTGTTAAGTTTGTTGTAAAAAATTAATTTACAATTATTTCATAAACAAAACACTTTTGAAGACAGTTAAAATGGAAATATTTATTCAACTACGCATTATTTTAAATATCTGAAGTCACGGTGTTAATGATGTTATTGAATTATATAATCAATTTTAGAACAATGAGTATGTTAGGAATTTATAAACTGGAATCAATTTAAAACAATACTCCAATGGTCATGAATGTGAAGCGATTGTAAAAGTTTAACGAAAGTCAATAATTTCTGATTTTTACTGACGAACTTCTAGCTATGAATATTTAAAAATATATCTTGAAGACAAATTATTATAAAATTGATTTTCAAATTTCTAGCCTATGAAATAAAAATAAAGTCTATCTACACACGTGCAAATCATAACTTTAAATAAACATAACAATGTCAGATTTACATAAAATAGCAATGACGTGCAATTCAAATACTTTGCCTCAATTAACATGTATATTTCTATATTAAACTAAATGAAATAAAGAAGCAGCAGCAATTACAAAAATTAGAAACTTGTATTACTCACTACTATTTCTTCTATTCAAATTTCAAGCCAGATAAAAAAAAAGGAGAAAAAAACAAGAAACAAAAATAATAGTTAAATATTTTGGAGCGATCGAAGTAAGTACCCCCAGTTAACCCACAATTAAGTGCATGATTTTTCAATCTTCTTTTACTGTCGAAAGATCCAAGCGAATGTTTTTATTTCTGGCGCCTGAAAGACGCCGCGCACTTAATTGAGTCGAAAATAAAAGAATGTTTCTCACTGTTTGTGCTAACAATTTAATATGTAAAATAGTAAATCGATATTTAAAATCTACGTACAACTTTGTTATCGCAAATGAATACTCTTCGTTAAACAACATTTTTAAATATAATTTTAATTCCTATTACAAATCCAAGTAGTGAAGGATTGAAATTTGAATATAAGTTAAGAATAAGCGGGACTAATAGGCATACTTTAAATACAAATGTTAATCATGAAAAATGATTCATAAGTGACATATGATTCATCATGTGTGCGGGGTACACAAACTGGAAAGAACTTTTCACCGGGCTGCTTTATTTATGTTTCTACGTACTTTTTTTTTTATTCTATATATTATTCCAAATAAGACAGGCACATGAATCACATATGAATCGTATGAATTCTTGTGCGAATCGTCCTCCTCTTTCCCTTTCTACATGTCGTTTTTCTTCTACATCTCTTTTTTTTCTGGGAAGATGTGGCGCCGCCAAAAACGTCGCGTCGACATTGCGAAGCGCGACTCGCTTGGTCCGTGATCAAACGGGGGAGGGGGGAGCATGGCGCAGGGTTAAATCTGATAGAAATACGGCAAAAAAAGTACTGACCTAGTGACATTGGCGACAAACTAGGCATGAAGGCGTTGTGATCTCCATGATGAATAATGTTAAAAATAACCTTCCCGAGCACATCCTCTTTAGAATAATTTAGATACTGCGTTATATTATCCGTAACGTATTCCACACGCCCATCAATCGTATTTACAACGAATAGAAAGCCATCTAACGCCTGAAAACAATAAACAACCTTCAGTGTACTGTGTAATATCCATAAAAGCTCATCATTCTTGTTCAGTTCCTCCCCTGATGAAAAATCATAATAAATTCTTTATGAGTTAAAAAAGATGCAGATTATTACGTTACAGGTGATTTGTAGTTCCAAATAGAAACGTAACATTTTCTAATCTCAGTTGTACATAGGATACAATAAATGCACCTCAATTATAAGAGTTACAATTTGAAAAGTTACATGGTTTTATTTATTGACAACTAATTGATTTATTAATATTTACAAAGATTAATAAATTTTTTTTAAATAACAGCTAATCCTTTATGGAGAACACATTTCCTGTTTGGATTCACGTGAACGTGAATTTGGCCACGTGGCAAATGCAATGACTTATAAATTTAGAACAAAAATGAAAGGTTCAAATGCAAGAAACGTCAGAATATATATGTATGCACATGGAAATTCAGTTGATTGAACAACATATTTGTATATTTTATGTTTTAGATTTTCTACTTTTTGATATTACAACTCATGGCATTTGCCATGTGGCAAAATCCACGCACATTGGATTTATTTGTTTCAGGTAGTACTTTTCCACACATTTTTATTTTACATGTATGTCTTCTTTTGTTAATTAGTACATGAATTTTGAGGTACTTTTTGTGTCTAAAATTCATAAAAATTGATACACTTTTAATGCGTTGGACATAAAAAATGTATCTGAGGCACTTTTTTCTATCAAGTTCGAGCATTTAAAATGGTCACCATCTTTATCTGTTATTAAAAATAAAGAATAAAAATTCGCGACATTAGTGGGGTAGGAATCGACAGACCTAAGACACTTGTTCATTCGAGAGCGGTGTCACAACATGAGATAATACGCTATGAACTTTATGCACTTGCAATTACGTGAAAGCAATATTTATTTATAATCGATCTTGACAAGGCGGAATGGAACTACAGTTTTGTCTCGCAGTGAGCGCAACTTGTTAATCGAATGTCTTGTATATGCCAATTTCAATTCTCATTTGCATATCATTATTTTCGCGAAATAAGCGAGAAAACGGGATTCCAAGCTTGAGATGGTTACAAGAACTTTTTTCAGACCAGATTTATATCAGTTTTTGTACGTTCCCTCTTTTTTCAATTTATATTGCCACATAAATCAGAAAATCAAATTCATTATTTGCTTGTGCGACTTTTTATCTGGCAACTGGTTTTGCATTTGCATATTTAATTATTCCTCACATTTTAGATGAATTTAATTTTGTATATAATTTTGTTGCGCAACGTATATTGTCAATTATATTGTGTGATCGCATCTTCGGAATTTGATTAAACTTGGTTCATTACTCTGTATAGGTTTTTTTTTCCACAATAGTACATGTGCATGCAATGCTCATACAAATACATATCTAAAAATTTTCAAATTCAGTTCTTTAAAAATAATAAAGCTTACTTTTTTCATGTTTATATCAACCTGATCACTTTTTTTTGTTAACAAGCTATTCTAAAACTACTAATAAATAATTAAACAAAAATTATTATCTGTAATTTATTAACAAGTATAAAATTACATACCGGATAATATTTTTACTATTAAAAAAAAGACTGTTTATTTTTTTTTATTTTTATTTTACTACCTTTATAATCAAATTTAAGCAGTTGGTTCGACTTGACAAAAAAGAACCAGTGAGTAATTTAGTATCGAATGTTCATTGACAATAATGATAGTATGTTGGAATTGTGTCGATTAACATCAATGGAATGTAGCTCGCAATTGAATTTGTTTGGAAACCTCCAACATTAGACTTACTTTCAACATCATTATATTTGCACATGCTAAAGCAAATTAAAGGATCTCGGCTTTAATAGCACGCGCTGATGCCGAGGGCACATACTTGGATGCACTTGTGCTTTGATAACGATTCAATTATTTGTTCAAAACTTGTTTCACTTGCATTATTTGTAAATGCTCCTTTTCAGACATCAAATCACAATGTAATAAAACAATTTTAATTTGAATTACGCGCGTGATACATTCATATTTGCGACTATGTGTTTAATTTCAGAGTAAACTCTACTTTTTTAAGAAAAAAAGAATGGAGAATAGATGGATCCGTATCAATTACTGGTTTGTAAATGTGACTAAAGGATAGATGGGAAAGGATGATCGTCACGAAGATATCCTAGTAGAAATGAAACTGGACCAATAATTAATATTTGGGTTGTCCACATATGGGTTTTACATTTAATCTGATGTTTCTTTACAAGATTAATGGCAGTTCACACAAAAAAGTTAAAAATCTTATGAATTTAAAGGTATAATTTTGTATTATAACATCAATTTACTTAAGTGAATTAAATAAAAATATCAAGACGACACTCATACACTGAGACAAATTTGATTAAAAATTAATATTGTACAAAAGTTTGTGCCAAGTTTTTTGAAAGAAAATTCACAAATTTTATCACTGACACAAATGGAGAGTTAATCTTTATAAATGGTTGTTAATAGTACAAACATTTATCATTAAAGTAGGATAACAATGATTTTTATTAAAAAAAGGAAAAACTTTTTAACTTTTGCTTGCAATTATTTATTTAGTCATGTCATACTTTAAAAATGATTGTTACTCGCCTTTACAAAACCAACGTTCTTTAAGTCTAGACCTATAGGCATTTTAATTTAAAAACTGGAGATACCCATTTGGTACCCGGATTCAGCTCAGAGACAATTTCTACTAGGATAAATACAGCCGGCTGAAATGAGATGAGTTGATCTAGTCATTTCGACTTGAAGTTGTCGATGCTCTCGACCGAATGGTATCCGCGTTTCGCTTACCTCCAATAAGATAGGACCGACTTGATCGTTGGAAAGAATGTTTGGATTTGACGATGACACTTCTCCTTGTTGAACAGCATGACTATTGGAGCTTTCTTGTTGCCTAATATGCCGAATCTGTAAAGACAATGTTTCAATAAGTATCTATAACATAATTATTAAATTATAAATAATTGTAAAATTACAATGATAATTAATAAAATATAAATATGGTTTTATTGTCTTAATAAAATTATCCATTTAAGAACATTGTTGGATGACATCACTTATTACTCAAAATTATATTTGTTTGCATTAAATGATAGTAAATTTAATGTGATATTCAATTCTGGATAGAAAAAGGTGAGTCCTATGTTAAAGATTTATTGATAATTCGGTAATCAGTTTGTCTAGCGCATGCGCAATAACCACCTCAATCAAATCAATTAAGTCAACAATAATTGAGCAATCATTAAACCACCACGTTTACCATGATAAAATCGAAAATGTTGTAAAAACACAAATAAGCTTTTAAAATTCGTGAATTTCAACAGTGCATCGTCTACAATCTGAACGACAGTTCGACAAAAATAATGGTACTCAAACGCGCGTATTCGAAACACTTGAAAACATTCCCATTCCTTATACACGACCGTTGCATTATCTCCAAACCAAATCGTTACAGCAGTGAATTATGACACAAGCTTATTCGAAGATAATGTCTGACGATTTTATAAACATCTGGACGCATTAGGCTCTTGTTACGATTTAGATACTATCGTTGCAATTAATTTTGAATTATACAATTGTATCCTAGGTCATGATAAATTTTACGACTCATACTGATCGATCTGAAAAATGTTAATGTATGTCGACTCGTTTTCAACTTCGGTTATGACAATTCAAAAGCAGTGTGATTTGGTCACTACATAGAGAAAAAAGGTTTTAAAAATTTACTATAAATCTTAGTAAATCTGATGCATAATTACATGTATTACAATATATATTAAAAAATGTTAAAAAGATTATTAAATGCTTTAGTAAAAAAGTTCTTTGAAATTTAGTATGTATCGTTACTTTTTTTCTTTCACTTTTGAAAATTATTCGAAAAAAAAAAGAGAAAGTCAACTGCTTTTTGTATACATATGTATACATATTTTATACATATTAGTATGAATCTACATGGTCATATGCAATCACACATATTTTTATCGAAAACCTTAACAACGAATGTGTCGATATCTAGTCCCATTTAATTTTTATTACCAGTACTGATAACAAAAACTATTTCATAGATTAAAGTGTAATTTTAAAATGACGAAACGGATCCGAGGTTTTGGAAGTGATTTCTTAAACGTCGACAAAGTTTTTTTGCGGCGAACAATTCGAAATTGAGGATGATCACGCACCTTTCGTTCAGCGGAATACAAATGTCATTGGATGCATCGAAAACGAGGCTTTCGCAGAAGCCGAACCCGTTTGGCAGCCTAGACAGGAAACGCACGAAAATTGAAATAAGTCAATTGAGCGAGATACGCATGTGCATATTAAGTCGAACATTTGGCAGAGCCTCGCGAAACATGGTTTAGAGAAACAGATTTGACCCGTTTGAGGTGGTTGTTGGATAGACTTGTAAACACTGGATGTTCTGCATGTAAAAAAATTTGTTTCCATATTATTTTCATGTAATGTACTGACAACATTAGACTTTCGAAAACATGTTTAGAATATGATAATAATAAATAATAATAATAATGATGATGATAATAAAGAACCTATGATGCAGTTGGTTACTCTATCGATTACAATTATGAAAAAAAAAAAAGGTTTAAATTGTTATTCAAACTGCTTTCGTTCCGTATAATTTTTAAAATCTATTCAACAATCAAATGTCCAAAAAATGTTACTAATTAAAACTGTTTTTTATTCTTTTACCAATACCAAAAAGCTTCCATTAATTGGTTTAACTTGCAAAAGATGTAAAGTTGGAAAGTTGAATTTCGAAAAAAATCAAATCATTTTAATTTGTCGGAAAACACAAAACAATGAGCAGATGGGCAAAAACAATAAGGAAGTGAAAATGTAAAGTATATGATGACACACTTAAATTGACAATGATAGCGATAAACTTTAACCGTTCCGCGATGAAAAATCCCTGATCGGCTTGATATTGTGTTAACATATAGTGATCATGAATTTTGTTTCGTTGAACAAATATATTACTTCAAACAGAATTTAAAAGAAAGATATTTTAAATAAAAAAAACGACATTGATATTTAAATGTCGATGCGAAAATAATTTAAATCTTACTTTATTATAGTTCATAGTCAAATAATACACCATCTATACTGAGAAACATAGATGACTAAACGAATAATTTTACACTCCAAATTTAACTATGTATAAGTAGTTGTCAGTCAACTCGTTAGACAAAAATAAGATTTCCATTTTTAAATGACCAATTACTGTGATATTACAAACGTAGCCTTCATTCTTATAACTTGATTATCTATACACATATCAATTTACTAGACGAGATAGTTAATTTCGTGACATTTATTTAGTACAAGTTTCAGGATCAACTGAAATAATATATATGTTAGAAGTCTATGACAAATGTTAATTGTCATCAGCTAAGTTGACCAGACTAGTGCTAACTCAATAATTGTCTTTCAGATTTGTGATAATTACATTACAAATTTCACAGTGACATCACGGTGACATCACATGCGCATTACAGGGGGTTCACATATGGATCAAAATTGTCCCCTCATTGTGATATCACTGTAATATTCCATAACAAAGTTAAGTTTTCATTATAATACCACATCATCATGCTTATATTTATACAATGTACTTATATTTTCAATAACATTTTTGGCTTATATTAATGACAGTAACATCACTTTGTGACATTGCTGTGATATTATTATGAAACCATACTGAAATCACTATGGTAAGACTATTACATTGCAATAAAATTGCGATATTATTGTGATATCATAACAAGTCCTCAATGTCACACTGAGGAAAAAATACCGATTCAGTGCGAAACTCGTGTGATGCGCATGTAATATTACAGACATATAACACCATGTCACTGTAAAAATGTCGCTCATTGGGGTACCATCTAAAAGCATATCACGATCCTCGATTATTCAAAGAAAAGTCGAAAATGAAAACGAAAACTTGCCGAGGGCAATTGTTAAGCCAACGAAACAAGAGCGACGATGACAGTTCCAGCCAAAGGACAGGGTAAGTGGGGAAAAAGACGGGCGAGCTAGCGGGAAGTGGGGGATGACGGGGCGAGGAGCGAGTGGATCGATTGGCTTGGCACCCCACTGAATTGAAATTCCAATCGACGAATTCGGCCGGCTGATTGGCGTCGGCGGTGAATGAAAGTGCCACGAAGCGCGATCCCTGCGTTACCATCCGGGGTTCACGGTCGCAGTGCCGCGGCGAGCGCGCGACCTTGTACTCGTATTTCCCGCGGCCGACAGATCGCGCGCTAATCGAGTTGCGCGCGCGTTCACGCCGCGTGGCCTCGAAAAGTCGGTGACTTTAGAGCGCCGCGTGCGAGAGCGGAGCCGAGCCGCGCCGAGTCGGGCCGAGGCGAGCCGAGGCTGCGGCGTTGCCGGGTCTCGCGTCGCATCGCTTCGCTCGGCTTTTCCCTCCACCTCGCTGGCCCAGCGACGTCGACGCGTCCTGGCGCCCGCGAACAAAGGTGCGCGCGCGCGCCACTTGGGCGCAAAGGTCAGCGCCGAATTTTGCCCGCGAGGACGACGATCGCCGTGTCTTTAACCCGACGTTGCCAACGCTGTTGCCATTTGGCAAGATGACAGGCCTAAGACGCTGGCGAAAGAGGCTGCCGGCTGTCGCCGGAAAAAAGGATGAAAGATTGTTCGGAATCGTGTATTTCTTATGGATCTGCGACAAGTCTTGTGATCGATTTTTCTGGCAATCTTGTCTTCCTTACAACTGTCTCAATTTTAGAACGTCGAGTCCACAGCTCGTGTCGGTTTCATCAAGTCAACACGACATGGGTATAGATTTTGGTATGAAGTAGGTTCTGGATAGTTTGGGTTACTATCCTCGGTCCCAACTGGGTTCCTTTGTAAGAACTTGATAAGAGACCCTACGTAGACACCAAGTTAGATTTTGAAGTAGGAAACCAAAACATCCAGAAATTTGTAAAGGTTCCTATGTGACTGATAATTCAATTAAATCGAAATTACACTGAATATATTCCCTGATGGTCCTATTTTCTTCTTGGAATCACAATTGGTTTCGTATGTAGGCTGCTACATCAAATTGTAGTAAACATTAAGAAAATATTTATAGATAATCTTCTATTCTATCCTATTGCTTAAACTGATTCTTCAGATACATTTTCGATCGATTTATATAAGAGTGATTTGATAAATAAAAACACACACTAAGAAAAGTTTGATGTTGAAATAAAAGAACGTGGCAAATTTAATGATCTCGACGATTTCAACATTCCGCATTATTATTCCATCTACTTAGATTGTAAATTGTACAGACCATATACTAAAAAAAAGTTACGTTTCAAGCCTGTATATATGTTGTAAACGCAAGATAACCATGAAAAAATTGGAAACATTGATAATACAATATAACAAAATGCTCTACATGTATATTATGTAATTTTATTATATCACTTAGTAATATTTCCCATTTTTTGAGCTACTCACATTTGCTACGCAGCAAAAATCACCCTTCTTTTTAACTACTTGTAAATAACAAAAAAATATTTCCCACGTTAAAGGACGCCTTAAAATGAATTGTAATAATTGATTGAAATCGTCCTTAAATCAGTATGCACATATAGACATTTTTTGACTCAATTTTTTTTTCAGCCTACTGTCACTCCAGCAGTCGTCTTATCCAACTATAGTATCTCCGTCCCTGTCTCGTTTCATTTACATAATTTGCCAAAAGTTCGGCTGCTGCGTTATAAATAAAGTTACATTATTATCGGGAGTTTGAAATAACAGTCATTAAGGTTCATCAATACCATCTCGGGCGCGATAAAAACTTGTTTACAAGAAATATTCGGTCGTGGCGCGCGGCTAATAAAACGAAACGACGATAGAAAAAGTCCGTGCGAGGTCTATGTTAATGAAAGTACATTCGTTGGCCGAGTTATCGACGAAGCAGGCCGCTCATTATCTCGGGGCCGCTTTTCGTTGCTCGAAGCCCGAGCCTTTTCCTGGAATCCAAAAAGGACCGACTCTCGGCGTTTTCCTGATTTTCAACGACAATATATTTAGAAGATGAAATTAGGGTCGCCGCGCCAACGGATTTTTGCTTTGCCACGTCGTTACGCAACCGAGTTGAATTGTCTGACAAGCAAAGGCCAATGAAAAATGATCTCACGTTGGAAAACTGATTTGGATTTCAGATTTCTTTAATTGCATAATGACTCGCTGATGAATAGTTTCGATCCCGTGATTTATTAAACGTTCTTCGCTCGGCGAGAAGTTGCTGGCTTGGAAACTGGGCGCTCTGTTAACGAACGCGTTAATTTCAGCTCGCTCGATTTCGTACTTCAGTTTTGATTGTTTTCAAAACAAAATACCAAGCTGACACCCGAATCGAATGTGATATTAAATACTGCCTACGTTATTTGGTAATACAGCATTAAGTTAATGAAATTTAATAATGATGATTAACAACGCTACTAATGATGTCCGACTTAATGAGATTATTTCGCTCGATAAACTTTTGATAATTAATGGGAAAGAGAACGATGAAACATTTAATTACCGGCGGTTTTGAATTGTAATTTAATATACAATGGTGTCTAATGTGGACAATCAGATTGTTTACAGCTGGTGACATTTTGGTGAACTTTTTGATTTTGGTACAAATACATACATTTTTGCGTTAAGCATATCTTATACTTTTCAATTCCATTATCTTCAGAACAAATTTTTTAACTTTTTAAGAAAAAGTTTATAATAATATGAAATATAGGTTTGAAATAGTATGAAATTGAAAGTTTTTAACCAAATTAATGAAATTGTGTTTAATTCACACATTGTAATTTTCAATTTCTAATTTTTAATTACAATTTATATTTTAAAAGTAGCGTTGCTCTTGCAATTTACAAGATAAAAATTGAATAAAAAAAAGTGCACTTATCATGAAGCGAAATTCAAGTTATCAAAACTTGGTAAATAATATGGCAATATCACTCAAAGACAATTGTTCGAAGTGGGGGGAAGAAAATAATAAAAAAGGATGAAACAAGATTCTAGCAATCGGACGTACTCGTAATTGAAAAAATCCGCACATTTTTACCTGATCGACGGTTCTCTGAAGAATTTGGCATTTGTCGGTCTTGCCAGAGCTCATGTCCGTGGCGGAAATCAGCTCGGCAAGCTCATCGATATACAGGTTCTCCTGGGTCCGTCGTCTTTTCTCGTTAAGGCACTTGTTACTGAAACATAAACATTTATATAATATATTTGCAACTGCATTCAAAAATAAATATATCTAGTTTATAATTTGTCTCGTGGAAATTATTTGTCAAAAGAAAAAAAAATGATATTAATTGCAATGTGTACTGTAAAAATCGTACAATCATACGTTCGTCCATTAAATTTTGAGTAACTTACAGTGCAATATTTATATTTAATAATTGTACATAGTTTAAAATAATCCTATGAAAATAAAGTTGCCAATGCTATTTGATCAACGAATCCAAACTTGATGTTAAAGAAAAAATATATTCCGTTCGGTTGTTATTTTGAATTATAAAAGTAATCATCTTAATTAATTAATAAAAAAATAGCTTCTACTCTTGATTATATCACATTTTTCTGTAAATGAACGACAACAGCGCCACAAAAAGATACGAACTTATCGATTCGAAAATCAATAGTTGAAATTAAAAGTCGTGAAAATTTGAGCAAAGTCGATGACCGTGTTCGGTTATTTTCGTGCAATATTTTAGTGATCCTGACATTGACAAATGCGTCGCTGTATTATTCGAACGGATGCGAGGGATTTCAGTTTTGTCGCTTTTTTCCGCTCGTTCTTTCCTCCTTCGCTCCTTTCTTTCGTTACTTCCTTTTTTGTTTCACTTTATTTCCCTT
The DNA here is from genome assembly GCA_022817685.1 of Aradophagus sp. ZL-2020. Classification (NCBI taxonomy): domain Eukaryota; kingdom Metazoa; phylum Arthropoda; class Insecta; order Hymenoptera; family Scelionidae; genus Aradophagus; species Aradophagus sp. ZL-2020. The sequence continues at coordinate 5,386 of JABFOV010000580.1, read as the reverse complement.
TTTTATTAACAAATTTCTCGCAGTGAGAATGTCCCCGCTATCGGCGGTATTAATGGCGAAGCGGGTTTGTCCAAATATGGCCGCCCGGGAATAAATGCCGACTGCGACACGCTGTTGCGACCAAATTGTCAGCTTTAATTATAGCAATTTCAAATTAATTGTTCGAAGAAAGTCAAAAGCCTTAATTTGCAACAGCGTCTTTGCTTTATTTTGCTTCGCTGATTTCATTCTTCGCTCTCATTTAGATTGCACTCATTTTTTCATACAATTCATTCAATGCCTCTTATTTTATATCGCTTTCCTCTTTGCACACAAACTCCTTTATTTTGTACAATTATATACAATTTATTCCCTTTTTTTTCCATACAATGTTAAAAAAAAATTACTTTTTAAATATATGTGTCATGAAACTGAAGTTAAACCTTTGAGTAATAAAATATAACTAAAATTATACGTGCATTCAAAATGTTAAATAAGTTGAATATTATATATATGTTTTATTTTTTATGTAACTTGATGAATTTGTTTTCTTAATGTTTAAAAATTTTTTATTCAACGCAACAAACTACATCATTTAATGAATTGTAAAAGCAAAAGTTTAAAATCAAATTTTCTTTTTTCAATAGTTGTCCATACACTGAATTTATTACCATCATACAGTAACTTTATAAGATGAAATAAGAAAGCTTTGATCATTCATTTTTCACCTTACTTTATTTTCCTACTTCTTCTACTACCGTTTTTGTCATAAAAGTTTCTCTTTTCTTCATTTATCTAATACCATGTTTGATAAAAAAATTTTTTTTTTTGTCAACAATATTTATTTTTTAATAAAATCATCAAATATCATTAAATCACAGTCTTAAAATAATTTAATCGTGAGTTCGTTATTTTGGGACTGGTGTGATTTCCCTTTCCTTTTTTCCCCCTGTGCTTCGTAAATTGGTTTCTGCGGCCACATCAGCTCACTTGTCTCGTCAAATACAAATTACAAACATCATTGAAATTTCAACGTACGAATTTTTATATGAAATAAAAACATTAAAATTATAATAATAACTTTTTTATACTTAAATTATTGTTGCATTTTTTCAATACATTACAAATGAGCAACGAAACGTTGGGTATGAAATAAAAAATCATTTTTGCCTCTGAAATTCATATACGCAGAACAAAAAATTCCTTCTTACCAATTGAAATAAAACTTCATTTTTTCACGTCCAACAAAAACGCATATAAATTTGAGTCGAATTTAATAACACGTCCGCTGAAATCATTAAATGAACGTGACTTTTCATTTAAAATGATTTATTTCTTTAATTTAACACGATCCAACTTTGTCATGTATTTTTTTTTCATTCTTAATTTTTTTTAACTTAAATGTCCAACTTAAATACCCATATGTTGTCACCGGACACACTTTACTTAACATTAAAACATAGCTTTAGTATCTAATGTTGATTACTTATTTGAAATTGTATGTATTTATCATGTAAAGATTTTCTTCATGTGACGTTATCCCGTATAATTATACAAAAGATGCAGACGGTAAGATGGAGAACTGTATGACTGTATGACTTTCTTTGTAACAAAATATCAATTTTTTTTTTAACGATATTGTAATGATAATACTAATTTTTGTTTTATAATGTAAATATAAAATGTATGAAGATTTTTAAACAGTAAATTTGAACTTAGAGTAAAATTGAATAACATTTTCTTAAAATTAATTTATTGTTCTCTCTCACTTTTGAGACTCACATTTGAGACTGAGGCTTAGCATCTGATTTCTTTCTTTTCTTGGTAACACTGCCAGTAATTGTACTCATTTTGACCCACAATGGGTCCTGTAGATCACACGGGCTGGGCCTGAAACAGACAATAAAAAAAACATTATTTATTTGACTTCACATGCATGAATGTTTACAATTTTAACTTAATTTTGGTCAACTGAAAAAATCTGTATAGCAAAAACTACTACTAAATAACCACTTTACCATTAAAGTTTTAACTTTTACTACTTAAATCTCTCAGTACAATAAAAGTGACTACTTGATTGTTAAAAGTGTACCATATAAATAGTTGCTTTTTGCTATTTATATAATTACTTCTTCATTCAATTCTTTCAGTATATATTAGAATCAACCGCAATATCCACTCCAACTATTTCTTCCCAAGTGACCCACAAAACACATAGAAAACAGAAATAAGAAAATGCCTATAATCTTCAACACAGGTCGTACTTCATTATTTCAATTCCCTTTGAATGCCAATTACTAAGTCGCGTAATTTGTTTTCGTGGCTGAGGGGAGTGGTGGCGGTTTAAAAAAAGACGAGTCGGGCTTGACTTTCGCCAGGCGGAAAAAGGTATGACGAATGATCCAGAGGTCGTTGGTGCCGGTCGGAGAAGGATGGACGCAAGTGCGTCTGTGTCAATGCGTGATTAGAGAGAAGCCATGAACACATGAAAGTACAAGGCACCCTGCAGTCGTCATGCGCCGCGTTCCATAACGAGCGAACGCGACAGTCATCTCAGTTGTCAAGAAGTCCAAGTCGCTTCTCGCCCCCTCCCCGCCCCTTTTCCACCAAATCTCTGCCGTCACTCTCTTATTTTGTCCCGTCTGCATCTTCTTCGTCATCTTTCACCGCTGGGTTAAATCTTTCTTAAATGTACAGAATTTGTACATTACTCTCAGTTAACCTTGGGGGGGGGGGTTAAAAGCCTTAATTTTGCATAATTTTCAAGATTTGTGTACTAGATTATATATTATTATTATTACTATAATTAAGTAATTAAATATTGATTATTTTACTTAATTAATATTAATGACGTATTATTATTGTTTAAGCAATGGTTTCATTGTTCTTAATACTTCCACATTTTTTAAATTTTCAAAAAAAATTTATATGTTATTATTTTTTATATTTTTAATTAATGCTCTTGAATAGGTGGACTAAACTATTGATTTCCAAGAATAAAATCAATTTTTTTTATTAGAATTCCCCTCTTAATAATCATTACAGGAGTCGTGGCAACCCCAAAAGATCATAACCAGTTTGCGAGACAAACGCGAAATAACGTGGCTACATTGAGAGAAGTGCGTCGTTAAATTAGCAAACCGGGTTGTATGACCTGAGTCGTTGTTTTGTAAGTCGCTAATTTTATGCCTCAAGTCGTAAGATGAGGACGTATGCAGGGTGGTCGGACTTTTTCTAAAGTAATGAAATTCCCTGACTTTTCCAGATTTTCCAGACATGTTTATACTTGCGAAATTTAAAGATAATTATATATCTCTTGAATAGACCAAACTTTTTTTTTTTTAATTTGTCAAAGAAGAAAAAAAAATTGAATTGTATTTTAAAACCGCAATTTTTTTTTTTCTTACTTAAAAAGAAAATATCATACAATTCTTATTGTCTTAATTTTTTGACATTACTCTAAAAGCAAACGTTCAACCTTTCAATTAAATTGAAGACTTTGATAAACATGCGAGTATCGAAAAAAAAGAAAGAAATAAAAAAGGTTGAACTATCTTTTAAATCGTGAAAACGATTACATTAGACATTGATTTCTCAAGATTACGTGATCCAAAACACACCTTGCTATCATGCCCAACGAGAAAAGTCATAACAAATGTTTGCAGTTTGATGCTTCAGTTAACAATTGACAAACATTGTTATTGAGTAACACGGTCACGTTTTCGCTCACATAAACTGCATATAATTCGTTACATGATTAGTCGTAAGTTACGTCGTTTCTATTCTTACATAACGCTCGATAAATCTGTCGTAATGTTGACATGCGGTATCAAAATTGCTACGACCCAGCCGATCCCCGTTATCCAAGATTCGAACGTTTCTAATGGGTTAAGGTTGAAGTCCTACGATTTGACAAATACTGCTTTAACTTGCAGTTTAGTTAAATTAATATATATTTTTTAAGTTTATATATTTGATACAGCTGGACAAAAAGAAAGAAACAATTAATTTGTACTACAAATTTTATACTGGACAGACTTTTTGAATCAACTGAAAAATCTACTTGAATCAAGTAGTAATTCCAATAATTCAACTCAACGAGTTGAATCAAGGAATAGTATACTTGCAAATAACTCAACCATTCAGTGAAAATTAATACACTTTTCATCTATAATAAGTTTTCAAATACAAATTTATAAGTAAATAAAAATTTTCGAATTACGATACCAATGTATCGTTGGATTGTATATGTATTTACTTTTCTGCTGACTAATATTCGTTCAAAACTCCATATTCGATTAAAAATACACGCTATTATTGGACGTATCCCGCGATTGCGTTGATTTCGGCCGCGACGCGCAGCACGTAAGTTGAAAAATAATGACAAGCGAATCAATTAAGTGATGAAGCATGAACGGAACGAAGAAAGCTATTGGAGACTGGAATCAGCGTTGGCTGTTTATCTCGCATCTCTATCTTGGAGGCGCGAGGCTCGAGTGGCCGCGGAGCGGCTGGCTTGTGCGCGCATGTCCGTATTGCCACGTTTGCCCTGGCCCACTGACCTATATTACGTTACACACGTTGGATACAGGTCCCGCATACGAGACGTCGAATCGCGCGCGGCCGAGCGTTGCGCGCAATCGTCGGATCACGCTCGCCGAGAAAAACGGCCCCGAAGCCAACGACGACGAGCACCACGAGATGCGGATCCCGACTTTGTCGACCCGCCGCGACAAAGCCAGCGAGCCGGCGCGGGCCAGCGCCGTCCTAGAGGGCGTTGCTTCGCCATTTCTGTGCAACGAGAGAAATTCAATACTGCGCTTTATTGCAACGTCGATCAACAATTGCCATGTTCCGTGTGACCGTTTTGTTGAACAGTGGACGAATTCGCGGTGACAATTAAGACACTTCTTGTGAAAATTTATATGGAAATATAATATGGCCACTGTATGTTTATTTGTAAGAAATTGCCTGGTTTTTCTTAAAGTAATATTGTTTACACGGAGAGAAAAATCCTAGTATAATGTGTTTGGAAATTCATTACAAATTACTAGACTGGTTTATTAAAGCGGGGACAAGTCACGAATCTTTTACTTTTTATTAGACCGTCTAGTGAATTCTTAAACACTCATTAAAAATATTAAGTCACTTTGTCGTTGTTTTTTATTGCATTTATCTGACGAAATTTACTTTGTGTTGAAAAATCCAATGCTCTATTATGCGAGATTTGAACACTGGCCTCCGACGTGACAGTCTAATTTTTATCCCCCGTGCCATCAATCCTTGTTTTAAACAACCATATTTCACCAACTTTTCTGTTGCATAATAAGGTTTATAAATTTTACTAGACTGGTCCTTCAATTGCTCATTGACGTATAATAATACCTTCTACACAATATTGTATACA